>JBBPKN010001491.1:0-15664 GCA_038089275.1 Pulveroboletus cf. rosaemariae | reverse complement strand
AAAAAAGGGCAAGAGCATAGACTGGTTCTCCAGTTTAAAGTACTTGTTTTCTTGTTTTCTTGTTTTCTTGTGCTTGCTAGGCTGCCACTCCTTTGATTCCTTCAGTATGGGCACCCCCTAAGGTTATTCCCTCTTGGTTTAGTCAGGACCCATAACAGAATATACATTGGTAACTCTAATCTATAGTTAGTTTTCTTTTACAAGTTTTTCTTTTCTATAGATTCAGGGTCTAGAGTACAGAATTAGATCTCTGAATCTAATCTCCCAATTTTATCTGATCTCAAGAATCACTAATTAAATCTGATTGTGGTAGATCTCTAGATAGATCTTCTTGGCCTTTTAACCTTGTTTCTGTTATTATTTTATTTTATTTTTCCCTGATTTGTAATACCTCATTAACTCTTCATATTGTCACATCACATGACTATTTTACCCCTTCACATATTTCACATCTTCACATTTCACATCTTCACATGTCACAGATCTAGAATATTCTAGACTCTGATATTATCATCTTCTGTTTACCTCATATATTTCTAGGTCCCCACTTCTTTATTGCTATTGGATGGCTTACTGTACAATAGTTTAGGGCCATTCCATTTTACATGGTCTGTGCATATCTTTGTAGCCTATATAAAAAAGAGGTGGTGGACTAGTTGATCTCCAGTCTTGCATACTTGAGCTCTTTACTTTCACAAGTCCAAGCCTCTTGTCTTTTATCACTTTTGCCTAGTTCTATTGGCTCTAGTTCAAAGCCTTTGTTTAGCAGCAGCAGTAGAGCACCCTCAGGCCTCAGAAGTATCCTTATAAGTTCACATCAAAAAGATGTCTCAGATTCTCTTTTTATATCCATTGACTCTGATCTTTTATTTCATTTCATTTCTCTTCTCTTCTATTTTCCCATATCTGCATGGTCTCCTGCCATACTCCTTAGTAAGTATGCCCTATGCACAGTTTTCTTTCTAGTATGAGTATTATATTCCATTCTAAATCCATTCTTTCTGGGATAACTCCAGGTACTTATATCCATTTAAGTTATATTCTACTTAGTACTTCCTTTACTTCTGTTCTGCTATACTTATTAGTACTTACAATTTTTGTACATTCAACTCCATTTATTCCATTACAACTCTGTTTATTTCATTCCACTTTATAGCTCATACTTTAGTTACTGTTCCTTACTGATGCCTTAGTTTTATTCTAATACTATTCTGTCAGTTCTATCTTTGACATCTGCCTTTGCTTGGAGATAACTCCTTTCTTATCTCCATTTTACTTTAGATAATCTGCTTTTTCATAGTATAAAGGTACAAGTTTTCTGTTATACTAGGCCTGGGTAGAGACTAATATAGATCTTGTTGAGTGGAATAGTGGAGAGACTCTTTCAGATGACTACAGACATGGGGCTGTGTTGTAAGTCAGATGCTAGGATGACTTGATCAATAGGCTGGAGAGTGCCAGGTCACAACATATGGATTTCAAGTACTAGGTACAAGAATGAAAATATGCAAAGTATTGCAAGGTAGAAGTAGTGTGAAGAGAGAGATATCCAGAAGCACACTACTTTATAGTACAGAGAATAGAGTTTAGGTGGAGATGACTATAGTAATCATGCTGATAAATAATAAGTAAAGTATTCATATAGAAATGGATGGAAAATAATGAAATAATTATGAGTCAGCTGATTAAGAGATAGAATACCTGGGCAAAGGGTATAATAAAAGAGTGGCCTAGGCAGGGCTAGGGTGCAAGAAGAGTGAAAGTCTATAGAGGAAGAAATGAACAAGAAAGCACCTGAGATATGCAAAGAGCAGAAGCTAAGATATGAGACAAAGAAAAAGATGAAAGAAAAGAGAAAACATAACATTATCCCCCTGCTAGGGGTAAAGGACCCACTGAATCCCTAAAAGGGTTTGCAGAAGGGGCCTGGGAAGCCAGTGATATTGGCCCAGCCAACCTTGTCAATAACATCATCACAAAAGTTATTGTCAATGTAATATAAAGGAGGAGGAATTGACACAGTCATGGAATGATGGTGATATGACCCCTGCAAGCAGCAAAAACTGTGGAAGCATTGGAAGAAGTGAAAGAACTCACAAGATGAATTGTGGGAGAAGCTGCAGAACAAGAAAGAGAAGAAGAAGACAAGTGAATTAGTAACATGCTACTAAGCAGGGCAGCAAGCTTGTATATGTCTGGGGTGCCAATAGAGACAGTAGAGGCACTGTTAAGAGGGACAGTTAATGCAAATGTGTCCCAAGCAGTGGCAGTAAAAGCATGCCTTGCAAAAGTAAGTGTTATAGTGTTAGACTTTAGTATGACTTATCCTAACCCTAAATGATACAGCCTTGAGGGGGTGCATCAGTATCAGTATTAGTCTTGATTGGAATAGAAAGAAGAGAACAGTGTATACTCAAGGTAGCAAGCCTTGAGGAGCCATCACACTAGTATCCAGAGAAAGCCACTATATTGGTGACTAACTAGAAGTAAGAACTAGAGAGCAGTATAAATAACAAAGTGATTAAAGCTAAGGACTTTGTACTATATCTTACTAAGTATTTATACCTATCCTGCTAGTGCATGGACCATCTCTGGGGCATAGGGAACTACCATAAATAGAAGTAGGGCATAAAGCATGCTTACTAAGAGTATAACCAATGGGCCATGCAGATAAAGGATATATCAGGAAGAGGCTATGTAGAATGGAAGGTTGGGATTCAGGGTTAGTGAAGATCAAACCATGATCAGATCTGACCCTCATCTAGATTGAAATCCAGATTCATTGGAGATTAGATTCAGCAATCACCTGTCATCTAAGATACTAGATCCAATCATAAGCTGTGCCCAAACCCCAGGGAAATACTCTAAAGACAACTCAACCATATCCTAGGGTTTATTCTTGTTTTGGCATTAAAGTCTCACAGTCACATGCTTGTCATGTGACTCTTCTGCTAGCAAGCTGTTTACTTGTAACAGTAAGGATGGAAAGAGGAAAGGTGACCATTACTGTAAAGGCCAGTCCACCAGACTTTGACATGTTCTAATGTAGCAATTTCATTGTTATTAAGAGAGGATGATGAGGCAGAGGGCATGGTTTGAGTATAGATGTGGGCAGTTGCAAGTTCATATATATAGTGATCTAAGTTTATAAGGAATTTGCCCATTTCTGAAACACAACTAAAGATGTGTTAATCTAAACCTAATATCTAACCTTGGTGTGTGCTGACTGATCTAATCCTGAGTAGAGCTTTTATGCTAGTGGCTCTGAACTAGGCAAGAATAGTGAAAAGGTAAGAGCCAAAATGGAACAAGAACTAGAAGATTTAAGTGTGCAAGACTGGGAAAACCCAGACTTGAGCTGACCTCCTTTTATATTGCTACATATGGTGCACAGACCATGTAACTGGTGCTGGCCCTAAAGTACTGTACAGTAAGCTGTCCAATAGCAATAAGAGAGTGGGGACCTAGAAATACAGGAGATAAACATGAGGTGTAACATTAGAGTCTAGATTGCTCTAGACTTGTGCCATGTGAAGATGTAAAATGTGAAGATGTGAAATAGTGAAGAAGTGAAGGACATGAAGATGTGAAGTGGTCACATGATGTGACAATGTGAAGAGCTACAGTAGTAAAGTGATAGGTCCAAAAAAAGTAAAATTGAAAAAGTGCATTATAACAATTTCCAACTAATAAGCAAGCAACTTAATATTCAAGAGAAATTTGCAGTGAATGAAAGTAATAAGGGCCTAAGTGAGGGAGATGTGAGCATAGGGAATGTGAGCAAGGGTGGCAGCAAGAAGGGGAAGATGAAAAAGCTGCATGTAGATCTGATAGATGAGCCAGAGTAAAGAGAACATGTTGAGATAAGAGCTGATGGGGACAGCTAGGCAGGAGTCCATGATAAATGTCATAACATGGTGGAAGTACTCCTGAATGAGAGTACCAGGGTGAAGGGCATGCACAGAGAGTGGGAGATTAATACTAAGGATACCAGTAGACATGGTATTGACAGCTGGGGAAGAAACTGGAATGGGGGCAACAATAGCAGGGTCAATGGTTATAGCAGGAAGTAAGGCTATAAAGTCCTTGAAGGGGATACTATCATATAACACAGTATGAGAAGAAGAAGATTGGGAATCAGATACAGAACTAGGAGACAATGTAATGGAGACAGGAAATGGGATAGTAGAAGACTTAGCAGGAGCTTTTTCAACATTGGGTAGTTAAGATGTGAATACAGGTGATATGTTAAGAGGTGTGTTGCAGGAATGGAAGTTACAGTTAATGGTGAAGGTCATGGCTATCTGTGAGTGTGGGTGGTTTTCTTAGTGGTGATTCAAGGGTAAGAAGTGACTGAGGGGAAATGACAGAGGTGGCGAAGTTTATACTTATCCAAAGTGGACTGGGAATGTTTTAAGTTTCACTTGGGTTCCCATGAGTTAACTTCTGCCAAGTACTTTTTTCAATAGATTAGGAACTGGCAGTTGCCAGGGTAATCCTGATGCTTTAATATCTGCTCTAATTCATATTTCTCTTTACCTTCTATAAGGTCCAGAGGAGAAGTAGGGAAGTTCTTTCCATGGACATCATTTTTGTGATAGGGCAATAACAATAACACATGAAATACCAGGTAAATATTTCATGTGGATGGAAAATGGAGGTAATATGTGATAGGGAAAAGGACCTCTGTGATAGTAGAGGGTCCTTTCTGTTTTAATGAGAGCTTTAAATGAACAATAGCCTGCTTCAAATTGTGGACTTCTAACCATACCTTATCTTTTTTGGTAAATGGAGAGTGTTACACTAGGCCCAGGTAGGGACAGGCATAGACCTTGCTGGTGGAAAAGAGGGGAAGGCTCTACCAGAGGTAAGCCTTGCAAACAGTGATAGGCAACTAATGAAATGTTGTGCCTTAGCAGTACCAGCAATAAACAAAGAGTTGTGCCAAAAGTCAGATGCTAGGATGACTTATGCTTTAGACTGGAGAGTGCCAGGTCACTTAACAAGTGGTTTCCAAGTACTAGATACAAGGACAAAGGGGTAGTGAGGACTGTGAGGTGAATTGCAAGGTAGAAGTAGTATAAGGAAAGAGAAAACAGGAAGTATGCTACTTTATAGTACAACTAATAAGGTTTAAGTGGAGACAACTGTATTAATCATGCTGACAGATGATGAGTAAGGTATCCATGTAGAAACAGATGGAAAGAGATGAAAAGATTATAAATCAGCTGATTAGAAGATAGAACACCCAGGCAAAGGGTGTAACAAAAGAGTGGTTTGAGTTGGGCCAAAATGTGAGAAGAGTGGAATCTATATTGAAAGGTGAACAAGAAAGCACCCAAGGTGCATGAAAAGCAGAAGCTAAGCAAGGAAACAAGGAAAAGGAAGAGAAAAGAGAGAAAATGTAACAGGAAGAAGGTGAAATGAATGTGGGATGCCAGGGTCAGGCAAGCTAGATCATGTGTGGCAAGGACTTAATTGCAGGCTGCAAGGAGTGCCTTAGTGTAGTTAGTAATGGAAGGCATCAGAGATTTGTCTATGATGGAAGGAAGAGTGTGAGATTCATATCCCATTATAAGGTAGAACAGGAATTGTCCAGTGATGAAGTGGGGGTAGTGGTTGTAAACAAACTTGGCATGAGTAATAGAATCAGCCCATCTGGTGGGGTTAGACATGTATAAATGTGAAGGTATGTCTCCATCTCCTGATTAACTCATTCAGTTTCACCATTGGACTAAGGATGATATATAGTGAAGAGGGAGAAATTGTACTCAAGAAGTTTACCAAGCTTCTTGGTAAAGGTGGAAGTGAATTGAGGACCACAATCTGAAATAATTTTGTTGTATAGTTCAAAATAAAGGAAGACTTTGTGGATAAACAGGGTGGTGATTTCCTATACAGTAACAGTTTTCTTAGTGGGGCAGAGAATTACCTTCTTAGTAAGGCCATGATTAACCATAACCAGCAAGGTGTCAAAATTGGACAAAGGAGGGAGGTTGGTAATCAGATTGCAGGAAATCTGCTGGAAGGGGTAAGTAGCAGTGAAATGGATGGAAGAAAGGGGTGTGGCAGAGAAATAAGTGTTTGCTTTGTTCTGCTGGCAAACAGGATAGCTGGCAACATAGTTGCAGACAAAAGCAGCAAGACTGGGCCACCAAAACTTGGCAAAGATGAGTTGGTGGGTTTTAAGATAGCCTGGGTGGCTGGCAGAGGGGTGGTTATGACATCATTGAAGAATGTTATGGCAGAGGTTATTGGAGAAGGGAATAAAGACACAACCATGGTAGGTATTATGAACTCACTTTACTTACACTGCTTTTAGCCCCTATTTCCTTATCTCCTCTTATTTGGATTACCTTTAGTTTGGCCAGCACCTTTTACCTTATGTTGGCTTCATGGCCTGGTCTATGCACAGATACTTAGTAATATATAAGGGCAAAGGCTTATACTGGGTTTTCCAGTCTAAAGCACTTGTTCATTGGTTGCTATTATCCTTTCTCTGGTCTGATTGCTTATGTGGGCACCCCTCAAGGCTTTGCCTCTAGAATTAAAGTTAAACCCTTAACACTTGCTTTAGACTATTTACTTGAGTGGTGCCATTTGTTACTGTGACTGTTGTCTCAGCAGTTATTCCCCCACCTTCATTTATCAGCAATTACCATCACCCCCAGTTCCTCAGTTGTTACCCAAGTTAGGCAGAAGATTCCCATGGAATCAGCTTATGTTTCTAAAACTAAGCAGAAGAAGAGTCTCAAGACACTTTGGGACCTGGGCAGGTCCAAAAACTGCCACAGTTGAGTCAGATGGACCAGCTCATGTCCAGGTAAACTGAGTAGGAGTTTAGAAATCTCCTGAAACAAATCCATGAGTTTTTTATTTCAAGCTTTTTATTTTCATGGATTTAGCTGACTTGAGCTTTGTGCTCCCTTAGTCATGCTCCTTGGTCCTTATTTACGAGTTTTTTCTATTCTGGATCAGATATAGCAGGCCTGAGCTTTGTGCTCCCTCAGCCATGCTTCTTAATTGCCAATTTCAACTTTTTATCCCTCTTGCTGGAGTTGACAGCTTTTCATCATCAAAACTGGTCACACAAGTTTGGTTTCAAGATTCCAAGAAGATTTTTGGGCTTTATTGCCATCAAAGAGTCAGTCACATGCATTTTTGAAGAAAAATCATTGGGCTGGATGGCCATGGTAAACCACAATGTTCTAAAATTAGATTTGACCAAAACACATTGTTAAACTGTTTTGGTGTTGTGGTTCATCCTGTGAAACCCTCATAGTTTGTTGTTGTCCTTAGAACCATTGCAGACCAGCTCATGTCCAAACAGGTAAACTGAGTAGTTGCAAGTCTTTCTTTGAAGTTTCCCTCACAGGTTTTTGAATCTCAACATGTCTCACCCCAAACTGCTCAATCTTCCCCCCTTACAAGTTTCCCATCTGAGTTTTCCTTTCCAAGTTCACCACAGTCATCTATTCAAGTCAAGATCTGCTAAAAATGCTTCAAAGAGTTTGTCAGTGTCCTTATAACCATCACAAGTGTTTGTTGGAGTTCACACAACCATCAAAGTTGGAGAGACCTTAGCAGGTCTATAAACTGCTCAGGCAGGAGTTGCCAGAGCTCCTTAATCAAAACTGTGCTCAGAAATGTCTCCAGAGCTGGAATAAGGGTTGGTATATTGCTAAGTATCTCATTTTCTGTTTTCAGAGTTTCTAAGAGTAGAACAAGGGTTGCATTCTTTGATAAGTACCTTGTTTTCAGTCATTTGAGTCTTCCAGCACATTTCCTTAGAATAGAGGTTGCCATTTCCTTATTTTAGAGTTACAAGTTTGGCTATTTGGCTCCAAGGTTATTTGTCAGTGTTCATACAACTGTCCCAAGTTCATCTCCCTTGCTGGTTTTTCCACTTTCCCATGCATTCCAACATTGCCAGTAATTACTTTCTAACACCTGCTATCTCCATGAACACCTAGTGCTATGCCTCACACAGAAAGCAAGGTTCCTTGCCCCAAATAAGTACATATAAGCCACAAGATGAGTATAAACAGCCTGGTACACAATATTGCCAACCCTGTCATAGCAGTTCACTATTTCATCCCCATTTCCCATCTAACCTCTCTGAGCCTGCCATCCTTCAATTTCCAACTCCTGCATGACACTGCCATTGCATCCTGCTCTCTATGAGTTCCACATACAAGTTCCTGAAGAGTATAGAAGCTACAGTACACAGCTACTAGCCTTATATCCCCATATATGAGTCCCTGCCAAATCTAACAAGCCCCTTACCTTTTAATATTACTCTACAAGCATACCTTCCAAATTGGCATTCCATCTACCCACAAGCCCTGCAATTTACATTTCTGTTCAGGAGTACATGACAAATATTGCACCATGAATATGAATCCCTGCCTCTTATGCTGCCACCTATAAGCCTTCACAGCCTTTCTTCTGCTCTCTCTTACTATCTCACCTCTTATAAGTCTACATGCAAGTTTTGAGAGCATAGATGGACATGATGTGAAGGTACTGGTTTCATGCCACTTTTCCCCTATATAAGTCACTCTGAGTCTTATGAACCCCCTTCCCTTTCTCATCAATATTATACCTGCAAGTACCCCTGTCCTTTAATGAGCATACATACAAGTTGAGAGGAGTACAGAAGAACCCACAATCACCATCCATGTACCCCCAAGTATCCCAGCAATATGTGCCCAAACTCCCTATTCTCATGTTACTATTATGAGTTCCACAACCTCTTCTCTTTTACTATCATTTCCCTTCTGTTCCCTCTCATTACCCCATCCTTCCAGCCTCCCATGCCAGCACTACAGGCTCTCACCAGTCACCACCATCTGTGTAACCCTGTCCTTGCACCATTAATACGAGTTCCACAACTCCTTCCCTCTCATCACTGCTTCCCTCCTGTCCCATCTCATTACCTCACCTTTCTAATCTCTTGTGCTGCCACTTACAAGCCCCACATCCCTGTTTTCCCCTTCTTCCTCAAACCCACCAGCACCTGCACCTCATGTCCTGTCATCATCAATTACACCTGTTTGTGTTCAATAGTCATAGGTTGTCAAACTTGGCAAAAAAAAAATTCTGTTTCTCCATGTCCATGCTGCATTGAGTATCACATTGGAATGACATTATCTAGAACAAGGGTGGATAATTTAATAACAAGGGAATCATGGAGTGCAATAAAAGAATTACTGTGCCACAAGAATAAGCAAGAAAGGATAAGTGGATTTACTAGTGTGAGTTTCCTTTTTTTCCTGCATCTCTTTTTTCTTTTCATTTCTATTTATGAGTCTATGGATTAACAATGTCTCTTTTCATCCCCAAGTCAGACCTTTTATTTCAAGTTCATTTTCTACCTGGCTTTAGTTTTTCCATTTCAACTGGTATTACTTTGGTTTATTCAGAGAACTCACCCTAGAATGGGGGTAGTGTTACAAACTCACTTTACTTACACTGCTTTTAGCCCCTATTTCCTTATCTCCTCTTATTTAGATTATCTTTAGTTTAGCCAGTACCTTTTACCTCACATTAGCCTTATAGCCTAGTCCATGCACAGGTACTTAGTAATATATAAGGGCAAAGGCTTAGACTAGGTTTTCCAGTTTAAAGCACTTGTTCATTGGTTGCTATTATCCTTTCTCTGGTCTGATTGCTTGTGTGGGTACCTCTCAAGGCTTTGCCTCTGGGATTAGAGTTGGACCCTTAACAGTAGGTGAGGAGGCTGTTAGTCATGTTCCAATCAGAGGTGTGGGAGCAGAGGAATTTCTCATTCACAGAGAAGTCCATCTTCTGAAGAATGGAAAGGCAGAGAAGGTCACTGGTCTGGTATTTCTGGATGTGAACTGTAATGTCAGCATCAACAAGGTTAATAAAGAGCTCTGGAGGGAGCAAGGTAACCTCCTGATTATCCAGAGAGGTGTCAGGACAAAGATTGGAGCAATGAGAAAGGGTTTTAGACCTAGCAGGGAAGGTACTGGCAACATGTGATAGTTGCAGGTCAAAATCAGCAATATCCAGAAGCCAATGAGCTTGGCAATGATTAAGCTTTTGTGGGGATTTAAAGTAGGTCAGGTTCTTGTGGTCAGTAAAAACCTGTATGGAGAAGGAGGAACCAAGAAGATATTGCCTCCAAGCTTTTAGAGTATGAATGACCATAAGAAGTTCATGATTATAAATATCATAATTCCACTCAGCAGCAGAGAATATCTGAGAGAGGTAAAAGCAGGGATATCAATCCCTGTTCTTATTAATCTGTAAAAGAATGCCACTGAAGGCATAAGCAGAAGTGTTCATGGCAATAGCAAAAGGATAGGAGAGGTCCAGCATTTGCAGGACCAGTTGTGAAGGAATATAGTCTTGAGGGAGTCAAAGGCTTTCTGTGTGGCAGGGGACCAAGACCAGACTGAGGCTTTCTTAGTAAGGTCAAGGAGGGGATGGGTGATGGCAGAATAGTTTGGAATGAACCATCTGTAGAAATTAGCAAAGCCAAGGAATAAACAGACATTCTTGACTTTCAAAGGGATTAGCCATTGTGAAATACTGGCAAGCTTGACAGAATCCATGGCAAGTTTACCCAGATGAATGATTATCCTGAGATATTCAACCTGAAAGGTGGCAATGGTACATTCCTCCAGTTTTAGATGGAGATTGAGGTCTGCCATCTGTTGAAGGACATGGAAGGTTCACTCCTGATGGGTGTCAGTGTCAGAAGAGGAGATAAGGAGATTATCCATATAGATAATAAGCCATTCTTCAGTAATTATGTTCTGAAAGGAATTGTTCATAAATCACTGGAATGTAGCAGGTGAGTTATTCAGACCAAAGTACATCACCATGGATTCAAAAAGCCACTTATAAGTAATAAAGGCAGCCTTCCATTGGTGTCCATTGTGAATGTGTCCATTGTTATATCCCCATCTAACATCAAACTTAGTAAAGAGCTTCATATTGTGAAGTTTATCTATAAGGTCAGAAATGAGGGGCAAAGAGTAAGCATCTTGAATGGTGTGCTTATTCAAATACTGATAGTCTTGGCATTGGTGGAGCTTGCCATCCTTTTTCTTGATGAAAAAGAAGAATAAAGCTTGAGAAAAGTTAGAAGATCTGATCTTCCCAGTGCAAAGATTTTCTTCAAGGAAATCTTCCATGGCCTGTTGCTCTGGTGGGGATAAGGGGTAAATCTTGCCTATCTTCAGGACAAACATGTTCTTCAGATTGATCTTATGATCATACAGGCAAGATGGTGGAAGATAATAAAGGGTTTTCAGGGTATCAGAGAATACCAATGAGAACTGGGAATATTCAGCAAAAAGGGTAGTTTTGGATTTGGCCTTTTTAGCCTTGATTGCCAGCTTAGTGGAAGTAGTGAGTCTGGCAACAGTAATCTCCAGGAAATATGTAAAGCAGCAATCTAGGATCCTATTGACATGGCAGTCATAGAGCAAATCACTAATGGACTACTCCAGGGTAATATAGTTCAAATAATGGACCAGGAGTTTATTGTGAGGAACAATGATATTATCAAGGAGTCCATTAAACTGAGGTTTATGGACAAAGTTGACATAATAGGTAATTGCATCTAAAGTGGCAGAATTTGAAATGGTAAGCATGTTGGCCATCCAGTCAATTGTAAGGTTTGTGACTTTGAGCCACAGAAGTCTGAGAATAATGTTTTCCTTTTCACATGCAATAACATAGCAAGAGATTGGAAGGGTAGATTGCCCTAAACAGAGTAGAAGGTCACAAGTTCTGGTAATCTTGCCCTTCTTGTTTTCTAACATGCAATCTTTACATCAGGACTTTTGCTACTAAATGGCATAATTTATCCTAACTCTAACTTTATCTTAGGGTACTTCTTCTGTTGAATAAGCTTTTGGGCTAGTGGCTCTAACTAGGCAAATAAAGGAAAGGATAAATCATCCATAACTGTGAAGAGACAAGCTCTAGCTATGCCTTAGAGAAATAATCCCTAGGAATTACCTGTGAAAGCCCAAGGCTTAATTGACAAAAACTAGAAAGCCAGTCCTCTACACTCTTGCTATTATGCTAGGCCCAGGTAGGAACAGGTGTAGACCTTGCTGTGGAAAGTGAAAGAGGCAAACTAAAGGTAAGCCTCAAAATAAATGAAGAGTGACAAATAAAATGTTGTGCTTAAGTGGTACCAGCTACACTCCCAGGGGTGTGCTGAGATCAGATGCTGATAATCCTCTGGATAAGTGCCAGGACACAAACTGTTATAGTTCGCTTTTTCAATTTTTGATCACATGACTTTATCTAATCTTTTATCTTATCAGGTCACATGACAGGTCTAGACCCAGGGCATAGGGTTAGCCTCATGTCTTCCAACCACTTTTCATTTCCATCTTCTTCCATTTCAGAAGCACCATTTCTCTTCAGCTGATTGGCTATTCTCATGGTTGCTTCTCTTCCATTTAATGGTGCCTCAGGATCTGTGGGAATTCTCCCATCAGGGTCTTGGTCCATGTGCCATTCTGTACTATATAAATACTATAGCCTTAGCATGTCTCAAGCCCCAGTCTTGAGCACTTGTATCTTTACCACAAGTGGCCTCACTAACGGCTCCTTTCCTATATCATTCTTGCCTTACCCTTGATTGGGTTTGTTTCTTCTTATTGCACATTGTTCAAAACTGAAACTGTAACACAAACAGTGGATTCCAAGTACATAGATACAAGGACAAGTGGAGATGTGAGGACTGTGAGGTAATTGCAAGGTAGAAGTAGCATAAGGAAACAGAAGATGAGAAGTACACTACTTTATAGTACAGCTAATAGGGTTTAAGCAGAGATCAATTGAGTAATCATGCTAACTGATGATGAGTAATATATCCATGTGAAAACAGATGGAAAGAGATGGAATGATTAAGAGTCAGCTGATTAAGAGATAGAAGGTCCGAGTAAAGGGCTTAACAATAGAGTGGTCTAGGCAAAGCTAGAGCATGAGAAGAGTGGAATCTATGAGCAAAGATGAACAAGAAAGCACCTGAGGTGCAGGAAAAGCAGAAGCTAAGACAGGGAGAAGAAAAAGAGGAAGAGAAAAGGAAGAATCATAACATTACCCCCCTACTAGGGGTGGAAGACTTGTGATACCTTAAAAGGCATTATAAGTGGGCCCAGGGGAACCAGTAATGTTGGCCCAGCCAACCTTGTTGATGATGTCATTGCAGAAGTCACTGTTAGTTTGATATGAAGGCAGAGGGGATGACATAGCTGTGGGAGGGTGATGGTAGGAGCCCTGCAAGCAGCATGATCCATGGGAGCAGTAAAAAGAGCAAGAGAAACTGTGGAAGGAGGTGCAGGAGGAACTGTGAGAAGAGAAGGAGGTGGAGAAGGAGATAAGTGTGTTAACAACATGGCATTGAGCTGGGCAGTGAGCCTGAGTATGTCCAGGGTGCCAACAGAGGCAATAGGGACATTGATATGATGGGCAATTGATATGGATGTGGCTCAGGCATTGACAGTGAAAACAGGCCTCATGAAAGTGAGGGTAAGAGGAGGGAAGATAACTGTCACCATGTAGGCTGGTCCATCAAGCTTCAGTGCATTCAAGGGTGGCAAGCTTGTCATTATCAAGAGGGGAGGAAGATGCAGATGGTGTAGTAGGGGTATAACCCCAGGTAGTGGCTAGCTTGTGCATGTACTGGTTGAGGTCAGTGAGAAACTTGCCCATTTTGAGCTGGTAGGTGAGGGCTTCTATGTTGGAGAGAAGCTCTTGGTGAATAGAAGAGATAAGGGCTTGAGTAAGTGAGATCCAAGTGTGGGGAATATGAGCAAGAGTGGAAGTGAGGAGGGATAGTCAAAGAAGCTGCATATAGATCTGATAGAGGAGCCACAAGGGTGAGAACATGTCAAGGTATGAGCCAATGGGGACAGCAAGGTGGGAGTCCATGACAAAGTTCATGACCCAGTGTGTATAATTGGGGGATGGGGCACCATGACAAAGGGCATGGGCAGAGAGTGGGAGATTAATGTTGAGAATACCAGCAGATGCAGTGTCAATGGTAGAAGGAGGGATGGGGATGGAAGTGATGATGGCTAGGCCAATGGATATAGCAGGGGGAGAGGTTACAAAGTCCTTAAAAGGGAGCTCAGAAGCAAGCACAGAAAGGGGAGATGAAAATGTATCAGTAAGTAATGAAGAAGAAGAGATAAGTGATGGCTCAATGGGAACTTCCTTGACAGGAAGTTGTGATGAGGACACTGGTGGAGTGTTGAGGGGGGTGTTGCAAGAACAGAAGCCTTGGTCAATGGTGAAGGCCATTGCAATCAATTGGAGTGGTAAGTGGGTTTCTTAGTGAGGCATGGAGGAAGAGGAGTGGATGAGGGGAAGTGACAAGAGTGGAGGAGTTTATACTCATCCAGAGTGGACTGGGAACATTTCAAGTTCCATTTGGGTTCCCAGGAATTATCTTCTGCCAAGTACTCTTTTCATCAGATTAGAAACTGATGGTTATCCAGGGAACTGCAATGTTTTAATATCTGCTCTAATTTGTATTCCTCCTTACCTTCTATAAGGTCTGGAGGGGGAGTAGGGAAGTTCTTTCCATGAATGTCATTTTCACAATAGGATAATAACAGTGACACATGGAACACAGATTGAATCTTCCATGTGGATGGAAGGTGGAGGCAGTAGGTGATTGGGGAAAGGACTTCTGTGATTATGAAGGGTCCTTCCCATTTGGGAGAGAGCTTTGGGTGAACAATAGTCTGTTTCAAATTATGGGCTTCTAGCCACACCTTATCTCCTTTAGCAAATGGGAAGAAGGTGAAATAGATGTGGAATGCCATGGTTTGATGGGCTAAATCATGGGCAGCAAGGGCTTCATTGTGGGCTGCAAGGAGTGCCTTTGTGTGGTCAGCAACAGCAGGCATTAGTGATTCATCAATGATGGAGGGAAGGGCATGGGGTTTATATCTCATCATGAGATAGAATGAAGATTGCTCTATAATGGAGTGAGGGTGGCAGTTGTGGATGAATTTGACATGGGTAATAGAATCAGCCCATCCAGTGGAGTTAGAGCCACAGTAGATGTGGATGTACATCTCAATCTCCCAGTTAACTCATTCAATTTCACCATCAGACTAAGGATAGTACACAGTGGAAAGGGAGAGGTTATAGTCAAGGAGTTTTCTGAGCTCCTTGGCAAAGGTGAAGGTGAACTGAGGGCTGCAGTTGGAGATGATCTTGTTATAAAGACCATAGCAAAGGTAGACTTTATGGAAAAAGAGGGTTGTAATCCCCTTGGCAATGATGGATTTCTTAGTAGGGCAAAGAATTACCCCCTTTATAAGCCTGTGATCAACCACAACCAGCAAGGCATCAAAGTCAGAGGATGGAGGGAGATTGGTAATGAGATTGCAGGAGATCTGTTAAAAAGGGTATATGGCAGTGGAGTGGATGGGAGAGAGTGTGAATGTGGAAGGGTGTGTGTTCACCTTGTTCTATTGGTAAATAGGGTAGCTGGCAACATAGTTGCAGATGAAAGTGGTGAGGCTGGGCCATCAAAACTCAGCAGAGATAAGTTGTCAGATTTTCAGGTAACCAGGGTGGCTGACAGAGGGGTGGTCATGACAATGTTGAAGAATTTCACAATGGAGATTAAAAGAGGAAGGTATGAAGACCC
>JBBPKN010001490.1:0-15684 GCA_038089275.1 Pulveroboletus cf. rosaemariae | reverse complement strand
TGGGTATTTCTGGGTATGTCCACCTCCACGTTGGGTCAAGGGTGGAAGACACGCTAGCGATGCAGTGTGGACAGCAGCCATAGGCGGTTCAACTGGTGGACAAAGATGGCCAGGGTGTGCCAGATACACTTGCACCCTCCGTCGCCGACCGAGTGCTCAAGGCTCTGCTCTTAATCGAACAAAAGCACCATCTTTACATCAGAACGGAGACAATCAGATACTGTCTTCTGTTACGTAATCTGTAGTGCACCGAACAGGTTCATTCGATATTTAATTAACACACCGACTGCAGCTGCCGCTTATGTTCCCTTCCTGTCCTTCTGGACTCACTGCCTCGATATTGAGCCTTAAGAATCGGCCATAGGGCCTGACTTGGGCTACAACATGCTCACAAACGTCCCCCAGCAGCCTCGAACCATCCCGCAGCAACCGCGTTCAGTGCGTCAAGGCAGGTTGCCATTCATTCGTCACGTCTGGTTTCTGCTTGACAGCGAGCTGATGCATTCAACTTAGGTCAACAGAATGTCTTCGCGAGACTACAGTCACTGTTTCCTGCGTCTCCTGGAACAGCAGTTTTACCATCCTTCCCTCAGAATGACGTCGCCTTTCCATCACCCAGGTTCCAGTCTTCACGCAGACCTCCAAAGTGTCTCAAAATCAGGATATTGACATGGAACATGCACGACTCACTACCAAAGGTACGTCTGAGCCCAAGGGTCATGAATCTAGTCACATTAGTACGTAGGGCGACCTGGAAGAGCTGCTAGGTGTCGTATCTCCGCATGAATGCCGCACACACGGCCCAGATGACGTGCCCACCTTCCCTGTGCTGCCTGTAGAGCCTGTCCATCCATATCATCTCGTTGTCGTGTGGGTGGTCCTCGTTTGTTTGTGTCCTAGTAAACTGACCTTTCTGAAGAGCAGGGCAAGAATGCCCGAGCTCGTCTGGTAAGGACCTTGGACTGTCCTTGGTGCACAATCATGGACGGATCTGCAGGTATACCCATGGGACTTGGTGCAGGCATCAAACTTGGAGTGCCCGATAAGGAGAAGGACAAAGACAGGGGTGATGACAGAGACCATGAGAAGCACCTCTCCCACTTGCAAGGTCTCAAGCGCAAGGACAAGGAGCGAGATGAGACTGGCCGTGTGTGGAAAAGCTCCGACGATCTTCCAGATGAAATCGTAGTGAACAACAATCCCTCTGGTTGGACGTCTATGCTTGAACACTGGCTCTGCCATCGAACGCAAGCGAATCCTCAGATACAGGGAGAACAAGCGTTCAAAGACATCACTGCTTCACCAAAGCGTCATTCGCTTCATCGTCGTGTGACTGTGAAAGAGTCAGAAATGGGTCCTTATATACCTCTGGTAAAGGAGAGGATGATGGGATTATACCTTTCGGTCTACGTACACAAGGACCTGCGTGAGCTAGTTGAAGGCAGGTCTATGTCTCCCTGGGAATGTTGCCCGCTCACAACCCTTGCAGGATTCTCAAAATCAGCCGTCACCGCTGGCTTAATCGGTGGGCGTGTCGGTAACAAAGGTGGGGTCGGTATCAGCCTCAAAATCGATGGTTCCACCTTTTTGTTCTTGAACGCTCATCTGGCTGGTCTGTCGCGTGTCATTGCATTGATTCACTTTTCTCATGGGGGTATACTTGCAGCACACGAAGGCAAGGTGCATCATCGGCTTGCAAACTTGGCAAAGATCAAGGTCTGTTTCTGTATGACGTGGCACGATACCAGCTACACTTCGCTGACTTGGTCTTAGGCCGCGCTTGCTGTGGACGATTTTCTGCAACCCCAGGATCCCAGAACGACAAGAGAAGGTGACCAGACCTTGAGTAGTTCACAAATAATGATCTTACACTCCACCAGATATCACGGACAGATTCGACTATACATTCCTCTGTGGCGATTTGAACTTTCGATTGGATATTACCCGGTTGCATGCGGACTGGCTGATTTCCAGGCGTGGTGCGTGTCTGCTTGCTCGTCCATGAGCTAAGCTAAGCTACACTATTGCCCGCTACAGACTATACACAGGCATTTGCATTTGATCAATTGAAACGCCAAATGGAAACAAATTCGGCGTTTTCTGGCTTCCGAGAGGCACCCATCAACTTTCCGCCGACCTTCAAGTATAACGTGGCGAGCCGTTCAAAGACGAGACGATGGCGCAACAGGCGCTCCCCCGGAGACGGTAACGACACCGAGAAAGAGGGCGGCGAGGAGGAAGAAAACGGGGAGGATGCTGAGGGCGAATCACATTCTTTGGCGTCATCCATGTGGACCTCACATTCAAAGGGTATTACTTCGGAGCCCGAAGATGAAGATTATTTCACTCCATTTACCTTGAATCCGTCGGTAGGTGAAGGTGGGCGTGTCGCCTTGGCTGTGGCTGCTCAAAGGGCGAAAGCAAAATGGAAGGCGCTCCTTTCTCCAGCCGTTGTCTCACAATCACATCCAACATCCCCAATGACCAAGTGGCTGCGGAACAAGCGCGGTCTGCAGGATGTCGCGACACGGCCGAAATCTCCCGATATTGTTGAGCACCCTCCATCTCCACTACCTTCTGCTGAAGATATTCCACCTAGCCCTATCGAACCTCCGCCCGAAACAAAGTGCTTACTGGAACCACCGGAAAAGCCACACATTTTAATCCCTCGACCATCGTCCCGGGTGTTCTCTACAAAATCTGCCCCTTCGACGCCCATCGAGCCCCATTGTGACGAAGATGACGTTGCTGTCTATGATTCTTCTCACAAACAGCGAGTTCCTAGTTGGTTGGTACAAATCTTGGTAGAACTCAATTACTGGTTGATCCTGAGATGGTTGCAGGTGCGACCGCATCCTGTGGAAGTCGACCGTCAAACCTGACGCTGGTGATGGGGAACCAGACGTAGTAGAGATGGCAAGACAGCGGAGTCGGGTCGGCACTCTGATCTCGCAAGCTATCCGACCGTTCTCAGTTAGAGTTCGACGCGACTCTGGAGGCTCGTCGAACGCAGAGATTATGCCCTTGGCAACGAAGATGGTCACGGGAAACCGGCCACTGTCATTAAACATACCCAAGCCAACATGGATTTCCGCTCGAACCAGGTCAATAGAAGCCATTAATCAGTCACAAGACGATGGCCACCCCTCTGTGCGACCACCGACACGGGTCTCCGATGACACGACGCACGATTCTTCTATGGACGCTCCGTCGAGCCAAACAGCTTCGGAAGCTAGTTCAGTTTCATCATCGCTCCCGTCCGTTCCCGTTCATCGAACTGAGGGCCTGCCAGATTCTCCACCCCCTGTCCCTCCCAAAGATCCTTTACCTACACCACCGTCTCTGAATCGTTGGCGTTTCTTCCCCTTCCGGAGGGACACCTTCCAGAGTATCGCTACCCAGGAGACTGTTGTTCCAACAGTCAACTCCGCGTCTCATCCTGCCAAAGGCGATGTTGTCTGTCTGAGCTATAGTAGTCTGGATGATCAGGGAATGCGCCTCCTAGAGGGTCGGAGTGACCATCGGCCAGTCATCGGATCGTATGCTGTCTACCTATGACACTTTCTCTCATGTGTTCGCCCCATGTATGCTCACCGCATTCGCCACTTTCCATTTCCCTGCACTCGGACTGCATTTTCTTTCTCGATGATGCCTCGGAGACATCGTTGTAGGGTGATGTATGTACGGGCTCGACGGCTGTTACACTCATTAGACCTACATACCATAGCTTACTTAGTTCGATTTTCAGCAGGGACTGTCTCGTCAACCCATGATCATAGGAACATGGACCATATACGGTACAAGCGCAAGTTTACGAAGAGATAGTGACCTCGACCTCTACACCGGGCTCCAAGCTAATGGAAGTCTGAGGGGTTTGTTAGTGGTATTAGTGTACGATGAACCGTCCCCCTTACAATCTGCTTGACAATCTCGCTCGAAGAGTGAAGGTCGATGAGACGCTTATGAACCTTGAGTTCGTAACGGTCCCACGTCTTTGAACCTTCACCGCAAGGCTGAAGAGCGAGGCGAGGTGAGACGGGGCGCGAGTACATGCAACGCAAACAGCACGTACCGTTTTGCGAGTGGTGATCTTGAGGACCTTGGTTGGAAGGCGGACCGGGCCCTTGACGCGAAGTTGCTTGTCCTTGGCACGGTTGATGAGATCGGTCGAGACTGGGTAGAGGAACGGACGTCAGAGAAAGTGACGAGGAGGGAGACGAGATGGGCACGTGTGCTGACATTTTTCCAAGTTCTTGACGTTGCTGCTGGTCAGCGTGATCCGGATCTTGTGGATTTTGGCAGCGGGGACAGTGCCGGCCGCGTCGTACGCTTTCTCGTCCTTGGCGACGTAACTCATTCTGGGTGGAAGATTATGTGGTGAATGAGTCAGGAGGTGACTAGGGACGACGTGAGATGAGTCGTTGCAGAAAAAAAAAGGTGCTCCACATACCCAGAGGGGGACTCGTTGATGATGACGAGACAACGGATTAAAGTTCAGGGATGTATACTATCTCGGCAAATGCCGAAGACGAATCATTACCTGCTCACGTGATCATTAGGTTTTGTACCTTACCTTGCGACCGCCCAATGCAAGGAAAGTCGGATCTGCCAGACCATCCAGGGCTCTCGCTCATCTCTCATCAGGATTCAACAAGTACTATCCGCCGGATTACAATGGGGAGAAGCACAAGAGTCTTAATGCATACAGAGGTTGACGTGCCCTCTCACGTGTTTCAACAGCCAGTACTCACCTCTCACTAGGGAAACATGCACTAGGTGATCGGGCCAGGAAACTTGACAAGGGCATCCTGATAACCCGCTTCGAACTGCCGTTCAACATCTGGTGGTATGTTCTTCCAACCTTTTCCCCTTCCTCTCTCTCCGTTCCTTCCCCTACCGTGCGGGGCTTACAGACATCCTTTCTCAGTGGTACGTGCGACAACCACATCGGGATGGGCGTACGCTATAATGCAGAGAAGAAGAAGGTTGGGTCCTACTATTCCACGCCCATCTATTCTTTTCGATGCAAATGCCACCTGTGCGATGGCTGGTTCGAGATTCAGACGGATCCAAAGGTTCGGCGATTCCCTCTCATCTTCTTCCCGTCGGCGGGGAGATTTTTGGGCTTATTTTCCTCTTCCTCTATCTCTCTTTTCCTACTGCTACAGAATACACGCTATGTCGTCGTCTCGGGTGCGAGACAAAAAGACGAGGAATGGGATCCTGAAGAGAATGGTGGCTTTGCGATACACGGTACGTACACTACCTTTTCCTCCTCACCTCCCCGTCGAAATTTCTGATACGCGTACCTGCGCACGTCTCGTAGACACCAACGGCAATACCGGGCCTGCCGACCCGCTCGCGGCGTTAGAGAAATCGACGACCGCTCAGGAACATGTGAACAAGGTGCAGATACCTCGACTCGAGTCCCTGCAGGAGGTGTCCGATCATTACAACAGTGATCCGTATGCCCTCTCGTCCCTCGTTCGCAAGCGTTTTCGTGCGGAGAAGAAGATTGATGCCGCGAAACGTGTGGCCGATGACCAGCTCAAAGACCGGTATGGGCTGCCAGAGACGTTGCAGCTTGCTGCAGAGGATGACGAAACCAAGCATGCGGCTCGAGAGCAGTGGGAGAGGGGCAAGAGAGAGCATGAGGCGCGGACAGGCATTAGGAAGGCGAGGTTGCAGAGCTCCGCTATTCCCTCAACTTTACTGTCGACGAGTTCGTCGCAGACTCGCGACCCGCTTGCCTTGTTGAAGGCACGGGTGCTCAGTAATACTCGCCAGTCTCGTGCCTTGAAACCCCCAGCGGGCTAGAGTAAATGGCGGACTTTGCATTCGCATCATGCACTACGGGTCGATTTAGCTATCCATTAAGAGACCAAGGCCTGAACAAGAATACGCGATAGCAGAGTAGAACAACATTAGGAATACAGAGCAGTGACACAAACCAAGAAGATAGTAGGATAACAGGGTAGGCGGATTCCGAGCGAAATGAGTATGTCACCACAAACGGGAAAAGAAATTCGAGTATATCCAGCATAAAGATGGAAGCAAATAAATAATCAGAACACACAAATCCAACGAGACCATACTATGAAGTAAAAATTGCCCAAGGTTGATCGAGCGTGTGCATCGGGCCCTCCCACTTCCAGTCACCAGTCTGATAATATGCTGACTCGCCTCCGTCGATCTCTCTCAGAGGTCCGAGTCGAAGAGGATCGGAGCGGTCCCCCGGCTCCTCAATTTTAGTCTTATCAGGTGATCCAGTACCACCCAGCAAATCACCCTCTGAGCCAGACTCTGGGCTAGGGTTCGTCTCCGATGAGGGGACGAGATCAGGCGTAGGAGCTTTGGAATCATTATCCTCATCCTCGAGAGTGGTAAACGTAGAGAAATCGATGAACTCCAAAAACGCGTCGTTGGCAGCACCCATATGAGGTGAGAGAGCAGTGGGTGGTGGTCCGGCATCCCCAGCTCCGTGTGCACAAAGAGCGGTAGCTGTTGCGGCCGCATCCGCAGGCTCCTGAGCCACGCCTGCCAGAATCTGCTCCAACGTAGAGGCGATGTCATGATGGATCTCGTTGTCCGTAGATGCAGTCATGGCAAAGAACTCCTTCATGCGATCAAAGAATGCCGCGGCATCCTCGTCAGTCTTGATGTTGTCTAATTCTTGCTCTTTCTTTAGAAGCGCTTCACTCGTCTCACCCTCCCATTCCATCTTCGCCTTCTTCGGTGATGGTGCATTACCTGCCTCGGCTTCCGAAGGGGCTACGTTAGTGAGGGTAGTGAAGTCCTCTTCAGATGGGCGCTTGACTCCAGAAACGGAAGGAACTGCTTCCGGTGTGGCAGAACCCTTACCCCCCATCGACATTTTCCGGTTGACCCGCGTTGTCGCCTTAGACTTGGCAGCCGCCTTCGACGGGGGTGACTTCGGGGTCTGTGGTGAGCCGGCTGTAGTTTGAGGAGTGGGTGCGCTAGTGGCAGGGGTGGACGATGATGCAGCCACAGGTGGAGGGGTAGGGGACGCAAGAGTAGCGGGGGCTGGCGGAGCTGACGGACTGGGTGGAATGGGGGGATGGAAAGGTTTCTTATTCGGTTGTGACGCGGGATGTTGTTGAGATTGGGACTGAGGCTGGTTAGGCTGCGGGTGGGATTGAGGTGGAAGCGGGTGCAAAACGGGGGGCTGAAGTTGTGGTTGTTGTGACGGAGAAGGATTGATAGAGGCTGGGCGGACAATGCTCTGCGGTGCAGGTGCTATGTGAGATGCATTCGGAATCGGTGGCACCGAAAGAGGAGGAGTAGGATTCAAACGAGATGAGTTAGGTGTGAGTGAAATGTGCTGATGATTGGCCGCGGCAGCAACGGCAGACGTCTTCATTGCGCGCCAGCGATTCTCAAACTCCTGGTTGATTTTATGGATCTGCGTCTGCATGTTACGCAGAGTCATCAGGTTAATAATGTACTGTGGTGAAGAAGTGGACACGAGCTGCCGTTGTCTTGCTACTGTCAACACCTAAGGAAACGAGTCACAAAGTAAGCATGACGAAGGTAAAGTGACAAAGAAACTCACAATGGCGATGTATCTACGGATAAGGTCTTCACTTTTAAAAACTATGAAATACATATGGAGTTTTGCCTCGAGCTCCGACGTCATCTTGTACACTTGTTCTAGAAGTTGATTGTATTCCAGTCGTTGCTCATCCGGGATTTGTTGGGCGGGCATTCCATGGAGACCTTGAAAAGAGCATAAGCGGCAACAAAGCAAATACGAAGGAAGCTCACTACGTTGTTGAACGCCTTGCTTAAGCTGATTTATCATCATCATCGCGTGCTGAATTTGATCCTGTGTTGGCGACTGCTTATGAACAACAGTCGTAACATTCTCCGGCACAAATGATTCATTCACCATCTTAGCATCGCCTGACGGAACATGAACCATTGGACTTGTTCCAATAACCTGGGGGGGTCGATGAACGCCAGGCTGCAAACCGATGGATGTTTGCTCGTGCATATTGGGTAGCTGGCCCTGTGCATTCGCCATATTCTGTTGCTCTTGCTCCGCATTCCTCTTTGCTGCGACCTGTTGCTGATAAACCTTGATGAGCTCGGGACGATGATGCTCCACAAACACGATCATGTTATCAGGAACACGTTGATTACGCATGTCTTGGGCGCTCGTATGCGCATACCGCGCTGCCGCAACAACGAACTGTTGATTAAGAAATTGGCGGGGAGGGTTTGGGGGCATCTCCGCAGGATTCCCAGACACGGTAGTATTCGTATTGTTACCGATGGGGAGAGAGCTCAGTTTCATTGGCTGTTGCGACGACCCTGAGGCCGAACGATTTTTGACTGTCATGATATAGGCATTCTCAAAGTGCTGAAGATGCTGACTGTAAGTGTGTTGGAGCTGTGAGGCGATTCCAGGTCCACACCGAGCTGGCTTAGAGTCGTTTCCAGGGAACTGAACAAAACCTAACCGACCACCAATAACGGCCCACATATCTCGTTGAGTCACCTGGTTGGTTGCGTGATTAACCTTCAGATAACCTTGCACCAAGGTAACTCACCAATTGTGCACCACCTTCCTGCATGACATAAACGTGCAGTTGATGCAAATCCACCATCTTATCATCCCCCATCGCCACGCGACAACGTGGATTCAAACCCTGACTTGAACAGAACTGAGTATATGTGGACTCAAACCGCTGCTTGTCCAGTGGAGGAGGAACCCCCATCACTTGCCGCGTCTGATTGAGGAATGTCTGCCCGCCTTGAGTGGCAGAGTTCCCCAGATTAGGAGACACCGTATTCGGTAGCTGACCACTAGAAATTTGGTGAGGAGTACCTCCAGTCCGAGGAGGGATGGTATTTGGCCGCCCAGAGTGCGCAGATTGAATAGGGATCTGCTGGTTCAAAGCACTTTGATTCTGGGTAGGCATCGGGGATTGGCCATTACCAGCCGAAATGTTGTACTGTGTCGTGACAGGTTGACCAGCAGGAGTAACAAAGCCAGGCTGGACCTGGGCGTTGGACGGGGTTGTCTGTTGAGGCTGTAACATGGTTGTATGCCCGACGGGATTGCTACCAAAATGTCAACGATAATTAGAAAATTCACGGTTGAAGGGACATACATGGGAGGCATGTTCGAAGGTGGCACACCGTTCACCATCTGCTGAGTCACCATAGCACCGAAAGTAGTCATAAACTTGGTGTACACCTCCTTGCGGCTGGCAATTTCAGCACGAAGCTGACTCAACTTTTGCTGCGTAAGAGGATCAACGGATGTCGCATTGCGTACTATCTGTGAGAGGGACGTCATGTTGTTCTCAGATTGCGAGATCAGACTGAGCAGAATATTCCTCCTCTCTTGGAACTCGGCCGGCGTCAAAACCCTTTTCTGAACATTCGACTGCTGATTCCCAGGAATCATGGCTTGATTGGTACCAGGGGGGGGACCAGGCTGTGCCACGGGACGAGGGGAACTGTGCATTTGGTCCTGGGGGGGTTGCATGGACGTGGAAATAAACATGTCCCCGGGAGTTGGTTGATTCGGCGCATGCTGGGCACCAAGAGCTGACTGCTGGAGACGAGCGATTTCCTGTTGACTGAGCATTTTGACCTGACGGGAAACACTAGAATTGTTGATTGTTGCCTGCATCATAGGATTCATGCCAAACTGCGCCTTCATTTGCTGCGGGGTATTCATAGGCACGTTGGAGAAGGTAGGCGGAATGAGGGACGGGGGGTGGTTGGCCTGAGGGTCATGAAAAACTGTACCAGGGGGATTCATGCGTTGTGCATTGAGCCCGAATGACTGTTGAATCTGTTGGACAATGGGTTGACCTTGGCCATGGGAGAGAGCCTGCCCTCGAGCAAATTCCTGCATCTTAACAAGGAAATGTCAGTAAAAACGTAATTACGAGAAATTCGATTCTCAGACATCAACACGGGCAGGAATGATGGGTGTACCCAGCGCAGCACCGAATGATAAGATGTCATGTACAATGTGATTTGGGGGGAAAGGTGGATTGACCACGTATATCACCATCACATACAGACAAGACTGAGGTGGAGAGAGAAAGGGGAAAAAAAAAGTAAAGTGATACCTGCCTGGTGGTTCATCTGAGAAGCGGCCAAATCACCCGGTTGTTGGGGACGGTATGGATTTTGGAGTTGGTTCATCTGGTTCATCTGCTGCCACATGCGACTATGCTCGGTGTTAGAGAGCACTGAAATCATCTGAGGGTCGAGCTGCTGAGATTGCGGTGGTTGCTGAGGGATCTGGGACTGTTGGAGGGAATTTGGCGTGAGATTCTGGGAAAACATGGGATATGGGTGCAAGCGATCGGCCATAATCCAAAATCCTGGGTTTAGTGGAAGGATGATGGATGTTTTAGGATGCTACGGGGCCCGACGACGGCCGGGACGAGCTCAGTGTACGAGGTGTGCCCGGGAACGGAGTGGAGAACGAGGGGGCCGTGCTTAACGGCGGGGGAGGGAGTGGGCAGCTGCAGCAGCAAGCACGGAGGATGCTGGTGGTGGGAGCGAGGTTGGGTCCGACCTTCCAAACACCTGCTAAGCACAGACCATAACGGACCACAGCGGACTTTGAAATGTCATCGTATTGCATCCCCAAAAAGGTAGTTGGACGACGATTTTTTATTGCAAAAAATACCTGGTAAGCATATTTATCGATACTCCTCCGCGGATTATACGGGCCCTGCCTGCCTGCGTACCCTCTGCAGCACATTCCCCGACCCACACGACGCCTTGTTGACGACAGTGGCGCCTGGCAACCACTGCCGAGTGTACTGTAACCTGTGCCCGTCATAGCCTCTGTCGGTATCCCTTGGTCCCAAGGCACCCAGCAACACGGACATGGACTGTTATCTATCCCACTTGTTTGCCTCACCTGCAGATTGAACGTGCGTGCGAAGCTTGCCTCCCACAAGGGAGAAGAATGCCTCGCAAATTTCCTTTCCCCTCTCGAGTTTCTATCTGTCGTTTAACGTTCACGCTTCGATCTTGCTAGGTAGTGTTATCGGACGAGACTCTACTTTCTGCAGCCGTGTCCCAACTGTATCTCCCCACACCGCCCATATACCCCTGGGAGTGTCAGGACGCTCTCCGAGCTCGTTCTCGGACTGCGAGCCTTTATGCCTTCTGGTCGGTAGCGCTATCAGTATTCGCGGACTTTGATATGTAACGAGGCATATGCATTGCACTGGCTGCACGCTTTATTTATTTATTTGTTTGTTCGATCAATGGACATATATACAAAATGGCATATGTTGCTCTGCTCCTGACTGCCACGCGTAGCTAATGGGAGCCATGTGCCAAGTCAGCAATCTTGTTGCTCAAGTGTACAAGGCGTACAGAATATAATGTATGCATACGGGAGATTGTCAGTATGAAACAATGGCACGAATGAGTTGGGAATCATGTTGTGTGTTTGTGCTCTTTTTGAAATGGTTGCGGATCTAATGTTGGTCTTGTCCACTCATCAAGGGGAAAAAATACAGGGCGTCGAGCTTCTAAAGTGGGACTGGAACCCGTCCATGTCCGTCAAGTGAACGAGGGCAGTACTCGTTCGGGTGACACGACGATCGCTTCCAACAAGTCACGACTTTTAATCAAGGCTTCTTGTGCTGTTCTTCCATCCGCCTTCGGACGGTCTCGATGACGGAACTCACGTAGAGATGGTCAAATTGCTGAAGGCGGTCTCTGTAGGCCTTCTCGAGGTGAACAGCTATCTCTGGAGAGGACCTCGCCGGTTCAGTCGCCGTTGCAGCTGTTTGTACATATCCGAGTCGTGCTGCGACCACGTCCCAGGATTTACGAACCGATACCTATAATAATTAAAGCTTATCACAAGCCACGACGAAATAAAGCGGCTCCATCACTAACCCTGGCAAAGCTTCCTTCTTGCATGACTGCGACATGCAGTGAGTACACCTCAATCACGGGTTTGCTCACATCCGGCATCACAATGGTCGTATTCACTTGAATACATTTCCCCTGGCAAAAATGAGCATAAGCCGCATCAAAACGGGGCTTGTCGAGCGCAGGAGGAATGAACGACGCGAGCGCGGCGAATTGGGCATGTTCTGGGGTTGAGTGCGAAATTTGTGCGATGGCTTGGTTTAGTCGAATCAACAGGTCCTCGCGGCGCTTGATCTCAAACTGCGCTCGTTGGCATTTGCCTGTCCAGGAAAGCTCCTGAGCTCGGGTCGAGGGTGTAGTGGTTATAATAGACGGTTGAGTCGACACAACGTCAGGCAAGCCAGGGTCAGTCCCGGCCTGAGTCTCAGCGTGCGCAGCGCACAACTCTGCAGAAAAGCTCCGCCAGGACTCGATCGACTCCTGAAGAACTTTCCGACGTTCAATGAGCTCGGGAAGCGTGTAGATCTTCGTTGGGACCTGAAGCTGCCCCGTAGACGGACCTAAATGGGGTTGAGAGGACGACCGGCGAAGTTGGGGTGCGTCCAGGGAAGCATTAGGGGGAAGAGGATGAATAACGTTTTGATTGCCAAGCGACGTTGTTCCAGAAAGTGCATCAGCCTGAAGTGAACCTGCGGGCCCAGACAACGTGGGTGGCCTTTCACGAGTCGGTTAAAGATCGGTTCGCGTTCGCCAAGAGAGATACCAGCTTACCTTGGTCCTCCTGCCTCAGACTCAGCTCCTCCACTCGCGTCTCCGTCATGAATTCCTTCACGCAATTCACCACTTCGAGCCATCTCGATAGCCCTGTCAACTTTATCTAGCAAATCTTTTCTGTTCCTCGCTTCGTCGCGTACTTGTTGTATCTTGGAACTGGGGATACCGGATCGGGCAGCCATGAGATGGAGGACAGCATCGTCGATGTGGGAAATCGCTTTCTGAAGGAGAAGATTACGCGCACGAAGATTAGATACAAGAGTCGTACGAGTTTGCGGCACAGTCTGTGACTCTTCCCCCTTGACCGTGTCTGGGTGTGGTGGCGCAGTGGAGGGGCGCGGGGGGATACCAGACGGACATGTCATGGAAGATGATTTGGTGAGTAACGAGGACGATACAGACTTGGCATCCGGAAACACCGTCTTCCTTGCTGTAGGTGGTCGAGTGGGTGCATTTGCAAGTGGCGTTTGGTTTGGAAGATCTTCGTTGGGCGGATCACGACCGTCTGGTACCATGTAGCATGTGGAATCAGACAGCTGGAGGCCAGTTGTCGGTCAGCCCAAGATTAGGCTATAAGAAGCGTCGGAACGACAGAAGTACTGACGGCAGGAACAACGTTTGGGTAGGGTATGAAGTACGGGACGGCCCTAGGGTGCTTGCCACGCTGGTAAACTACAGTTGTTCTGCCATGTGTTACTGCAAGTCTTATTTTCAATTTCATTAACTTCCCAACAGTGAAAAAAGCGATAGTGGTCGATACAATATGTAATGGAGAATACATGACGAAAACCTGAACTGATTCTACTAAAATGTCGATAAGGTGTCAACGAGCAACGCTTCCCGAGCTGCTGCCATCTTCTGATGATTTAATGACGATAGCAGGTCCTGCCTCTAGTATAACGTCGTCGTCGTCGTCGTCATCGATGTCTTCATCGTCGTCGTCAATGTCTTCATCTTGTTCAAGCTGTTGATTGGCATAGAGCCTATTGCCTTTACCGTCATAAATATTTGCCGCTGAGGGGGACGTAGGTTTCTTCGAAAGCGGGAGAGATCCAGTGGCAAGGACGTGGTCATCGCCATCTTGGGATAATTCCTCTAATGGGTCGACAGCTTCAACGGCTGTGACAGATGCTACCTCGCGCTTGAAGTAGTAACGGAGACCAACAGGTATTAAGACGCCGACGACGACGGCAGACAACAAGAAAAAGTTTTTCCAGGAAATGAGATGGAAATCAGCGGCAGATGTCATTTCGTCGAGACCACTGCCGATGGTTGTGTGTATGGCAGTGACACCAAAGACACCAAGCCAGGTGCTGGACCAGAACGGAAGGAGGCCGATGCCAACATGAGGACAGACGATGTTGATGACCCAATGCGGGGGGAGTGGTGCGATACGGAGGATGATGAGAAAAGAGACGATATTGTCTCTCTGCTGGCGAAGTTTCTCGGACCATTTGTCGAGACGAGCTTTCCACTTGGGAACGGTGAGGAGGACGGGGCCAAAAGCGGCGCTGATGAAATAGCAGAGCGTAGCTCCACTTGCGACGCAAGTACAGGCAAGGGGGAGGGCGATAGGTACGCCCCAGACTGCACCACCAAGGATGGCGAGATACATGGAGCCCGGGAGAGAGAACGCCTGGAGGCTGATATGGAGAGTCAGGGACAGGAAGGAGAGGGATAGGAAGTCAGACTTGCAATAGATAGGTAATGACATAACAGACGACGATGCGCCCCGGGTAGATATCACGGTACTTCTTTAACAGACCGTTTAGTGCCTTGAGATCGTCGAACGACTTGGGTATGTGGAGCAGAGGGCGATCGTCGCTGGAGGGGGGGTGAGGAAGCGAGGAAAGCGGAGAGAGAGGAGAACGCACGGATGGAGGGAGGGGAGCGCGAGGAAGAGGGTGCCACCAAGGACGAAGGTGGCGACGAAGAAGAGGGCAGCCATGCGAAGGGCGGCGAAGAAGAGAAGACGGGAAGAGGAGGGACGTTGTGAGCGTTCTGCGGAGCCATAGAAGGAGGAGGAATCTTGGAGGAGGGGGTCGGTGTCGTGCATGGTGTCGAGCGTGTACTCGGATGAGTTGGAGTGGTGCATGGTGGTCGGGGAGGGAGAGGATAGCTAAATAAATAAATAAATAAATAACAGTTGTCATATTATATCACGTGATCCTTGGACAAAGGAGAGGGCATTTTGCAGTGGAGAAGAGAGGACGAGGCGCGCCGGGTGGGTTGCAGTGCAGCGATCCAGAGGACGGGAAATCAGCGATGACACACATCCTCCCTCCACACTCGGACATCTCCCTCCACACCGCTCTACACATGGACCAGCGTCCCACTCAGCAGCATATTCACCCCCCTCAGCAGCAGCAGCAGCAACAGCAGCAACCGCAACCACAGCAGCAGTCTCAACCCCAACAGGCGCCCTCCCAGCCTCACAAGAAACGCAGAAAACCTGACTCTCCCCAGGACGATCTCTCCTCTCCTTCAGAGCCAAGACGCCTCAGACGCTCCCATGAGGCTTGCGCACGCTGCAGGAGTAAGAAAATTAAGGCAAGTCCCGTCGGTAGTCACCGACCGCAAATCTCCGTTCGCCTGTCTCACTCTCGTACAAGTGCGACTCCAAACATCCCAAGTGTACTGCCTGTGCGACCGCAGGCGTACCCTGCCAGCAAGAGGACAGACACAGACAGACTCTCACCCTTCGCGGCCATACCGAGTTCATCGAGCGTCAAATCGCCCTCTGTGAAGCTCTCTTGAAACGCCGTCTCCCTGGTTTCAATCTCGCCAATCTCGAAGAGATCTGTGTTCGCGATGGCATAGACATCGATGGTCTTCAGCCTCCCCCCCCCGACTTCCAGAATGCTCAGTTCCAGCAGCGGGCGCCTCCCCCTCCTGGTTCTCCCTACTACCCTCCCCTCGTTCCTCCCGGCTACCCCCACCCCGGTGTCCCAATATATGGTCCTTATCCCCCCCACATCCCCACTCCCGCCCCCCCCGCAACATATGCCCCCCACATGCATC
>JBBPKN010001489.1:0-15686 GCA_038089275.1 Pulveroboletus cf. rosaemariae | reverse complement strand
TGGAGTAGTAAATTCTCCTTTCTATTCATTACCTTCCTTTATTCTGATATTGTAACCCCATCTGAGATCTAGGGTTGTAAACATATCTGCACCGTTTAGCTGATCAATTAGTGTAGATATCAAAGGAAGAGGATAATTGTTTTTTATTGTATACTCATTGAGATAATGATAATTGATTACCATTTGTTTTTCATCGTTCTTTTTGCCAATAAAAAATACTGATGATGTTTGGGGCGATTTTGATGATCTAATATATCCTTTTTTCATTTCTTCATTAGATAAAGGAATGATATGACCTTTCTTTGGTATGAAGTTTTCTTTTAACTTGACACCATGGTCCCATGGTTTTCTTGTAGGCATTCTTTCTAATTCATGCTGGGAAAAAATGGGTAAAAATTCCCATAATTCTTTTGGTAACTCTTTCTTTAGTTGTGAACTTTCTTCTTCAGTTACTCGTCTTGATATGAGATATGTATTGCAATCTCCTTCACACCTAGGAAAATCAATAGTTCTTTTTACCCAATCAATATCTGGGTTGTGTCATTTAAACCAATTGTATTCTATTAATAAATCCAATGTTCCCAAGGAAGAAACATAGGCATTGATTTATTCTCAGTGCCACCTACCATCCTTTCCTTTTATTGCTATATATATTATCACATAGTGTGCGATTTTTCTGATGTTTCCCTGTGTTTCATCTGCATTATAAATGGTTAGTGCTTTCAGTAAATTCTTTTCATAGAGTCTGTGTTTCCAAACATATTTTTGATTGATGAATGTTACTGATGCCCCTGAATCCACAATGGCAAAGGTGAGACTGCAAGATTCCATCTTGAGTCTGCTATGTCCTTGAACTTCTCTGTTGATTTTTACACTTACACCCAATTCGTCTCTTTCTTTTCTGTTAAATAGTTTTGCTAGATCCTTTTGTTCTTCACTTCCTATTGCAAATAAATGTCCATCAATAGATTCTGACAAAATTAAGCACCCTATTTTTGGGGCCACACTCATCTGAGACACCATCACAGAGGAAGAAGCTTGCTTCCATTTCATACTACTAGGACAAAAAGATGAAAGAAATGAAGATTGATTACATACTGGGAGTTTCATCTCCAGCTGAGCTGACTCCCTCAAACTTTTCCTGCAGCCTCCTTCTGTTTCCTTTCCAACTCAAATATGTCCTGGAAATAGGCTCTTGCCTTGTCCATAGAATCCCAAGATGCTGCTGGGATTTCCTGGAATCTGGCGGTGTTAGCCATATTGTAAACCAGTCTGATAGATACCGGTTCTGCCATTTGCCATTCATTTGAGTCTGGTGGAGAGAAATCTGAAAAATGAACTGGTTGAACATATTGATTTGTCCCTTGTGTTCGCTGTGCTTGATGATTGGTCTGCTAAGGACCTTTTTCAAAATTATTGGATAATCTAGGAGCTGTGGGATTAAAAGCTCCTCTACAATCCCTTGCCAGATGTCCCAGTTTTCCACATTTGTAGCAAGTTTGCACCTGCTGTTGCACCTGTCTGTCAATCTCCATAGGCACACCTCTACCTGGCTATGTTCCTGTTGCCATAAATCAAGGTTGGTTTGGACAAAGGGGAGGATAATGAGGCTGGTAATTGTTTGGGGGATAACGGGGAGGAGGATACCTAGGGGTGAACCTAGGGGCTGACCTTTCGATGGCCATGTGCTTGAATGCATGACTGATCATTCTACATTGATCTTGGAAGAGTATGTAATCTTCCTTGATCCCTTGCATACAGGCTTGCTGGTATACCCTGTATTGGACCTGCTCTTTCATGAGCTTCAAAGCGTGGTCATCACTTATCTCTGCATCTCTCCTCAACACCTCAAAATCCTGCAGGTATTTGTCAATTGAAGAGGTATGTTTCAACCCCTCCAGCTTCTTTAGTGCCTCATGCATTAGCTCATCAATGTGAAAATAATTTCAGAGCTCAATTGTTATTCCTGTGAAATCTGGCCATGCTGCCAGACCCATCATCTCCCTTGCACCTTCCATATTTAACCTATACTCAGTCTTGGCATCCCAAAACCTTTCCAAGGTTATCTGCACAAACCCTTCTGCTCTCCCTTCCAATCTGGAGAGGACTGCAGCAGTTAATTCCCTGTTATTCCACCACCTTTGCTCATCCACCCAGACTAAAAGGGAAGCATATCACTTCCTCCACTTCTTCTTATCTCCTGCCCACTTTCCTGGATCACTGATCTTCTTTGATCCTCCCATCTTGGTAAGTTCTTTGACCAGTAACTTCATCATATCTCTAGTATCTGAACTCATACTGGTCCCACTCATAGTAGAGATCAATCACTGGGATTGCTGGAGTCTGCTGTATGGGGTTGGGGTGTACCTTGGCTGGGGTACTGGGTCATGTTGCTGCAGCTGGTTCTGGGATAGGATTGATCCTAACTTGGTTGACTCAGGCTCGTTGGATGAGCTTGTGTAAAGGTTGAAGTTCAACAGGGTTGGTTAATGTAGTGGATACTCAAGATATGGTCTTGAGACTCCTAGATGGTCTGAGTGAACAAAGGTGATCTGAAGTTGCTACCTTTCTGTCTCTTCCCTGTTTGGCTATGAAGTCTTTTCTCATCTGTTCATCGAACTTGTCGAATCTAGCTTGGAAAGAAAGTCTCCCAAACTTGTTGTCCTCAAATCCTAATACTGCTTCGAACACAAAATCTTTCAACTGCTCTTCATGTCCCCAAATGTACTCTTTCTTCATCAAAATGTTTTAAGCCCTTGACTAGGTAATCATAGTCTTGAGCAAGTGTTATGCACAATGTTGGACAATGTACAAGGCAAGTGATATAACCCTAATGAAGGGCTTCAGTGTTGGTTTCAGTATGAGATATAAGCAAAAGAGTTTATATAAGTGAACACTGTACTAGATGATACAAGTGCTCAAGACTGGGGCTTGAGATGTGCTAGAGCTACAGTATTTATATAGTATAGAATGGTGCACAGACCAAGACCCTGATGGGAGAATTCCCACAGACCCTGGGGCACCATCAAATGGAAGAGAAGCACTTGTGAGAATAGCCAATTGGCTAAAGGGAAACAAGGCTTCTAAAATAGAAGAAGACAGAAATGAAAAGTGGTCTGAAGACATAAGGCTAACCCTATGCCCTGGGTCTAGACCTGTCATGTGACCCATCATGTGACCTGATAAGATAAAAGATTAGATAACCATGTGGAAAGATAAGATAAAGTCATGTGATTGAAAAGTAAAAAATGCGGACTATAACAGTTTCCCCTTGCTTTTTCCTATTATCCCTCAGTTTCAGTCTGACATGATTGGACATTGTCTTCTCTGACATCTCCATTTGTTGCTTAGATATTTAAACATCTGCTCCACTTCTGAGTTTTGCACCTATCTTATTTTGCTATACTCTTAGATAGTTCTGCCTCTCTGAGGCATAAGTACTATAATTCTATATCTTGTACCTTAGTATAAATATTGACATAAACACCCCCTTGTCATTGTCCTTACTCTGCCCAAGCCCTTAGGCTCACTCTGACCCTCTGGGTTACTCTAGAGCACCTCTAGGGCCAAGAAATATCCTTGAAGGAATTATAAGGTCTCATTCCCATGACTAGGCTTGACTCTCCTTGTCTTGCCTGTCCCTCTTGTTGAGTGCTGAGACAGTCCTCTTTCCCATCTCCAACATCTATGTAAATCAGAATACTGGAAAGTGCAAGGGTATACCACATAAGATAAAGTCAAGTCCCATTTAACCAATCAACCCTTCTCAAATTCCTCTGAAAGTCTCTAGACATCCCTGGAGTTTCTGAAGTATGACCTTTTCTTAGGTTTGTGTACCACTAAGGCACTGGAACCTGACCTTTGACCTCTAGCAATAAAGGTTTTGTTTAGAAAGGAGATTGATATATATTTTAACAGTTTATTCATACTGGGTATATATTTTGACAGTTTATTCATACTTGGTATATGTTTTAACACTGTCCATGCTTTTAAAATTTGCATATAGACTCATAAAGTGGGAAGAAAGGATCTTATATGTTGGTAGAGTATCAGTAGAGGTAATAGTATTACTTCTTTTTATATTTCAAGTAACACTTGCTACCACCCAGCTTTGTGTGTGCTTTTCAGTGCAGCTGAAGGACTGGGGCATAAAGAGAGGGGAGGGGGCAGTAAGAGGAAATGGAGGAAAAACAGTGGTAAGATAGGCAAATTCTTGTGGTTATGGTATATGGCTTTCTTAAAACTTGTATGTAAACTTATAAGGAATGGGGGATTAGGCAGTGAGGAAATACAATGGGGTTTTGTTAAAATGTATACTGAGTATGAATATACTGTTAAAATATATACCAAGTATGAATGAACTGTCAAAACATATACCAATATGCTTTCTGAATAAAACCCTTATTGCTAGAGGGCAAAGATCAGGTTCCAGTGCCTTAGTGGTGCATGAACCTAAGGAAAGGTTATACTTCAGAAACTCCAGGGATGTCTGGAGACTTTCAGAGGGATTTGGGAAGGGTTGGTTGGTTAGTATTACATTTTCCTCTTACTCTTTTCTTTTTCCTTTTCTCTTATCTTAGCTTCTGCTCTTTGAACCTCTTGTCCATCTGCTAAGCACCTCAAGTGCTCTTTCCCTTAGATTCCACCCTTCTCACATTCTAGCCTTGTCTAGACTGCTTTTTTGTTATGCTCTTTGCCCAGGCCTTCTATCTCTAATCAGCTGACTCATAATTGTTCTATTACTTTCCATTCATTTTCATATGGATACCTTACTCATCACTTGTCAGCATGATTACTTAGCCAAGCTCCACTTGAACCTTATTAGCTATACTATAAAGTAGCATACTTCTAGTTCCCTCTTTCCTTATGCTACTTTTATCTTGTGATTACCTCACAGTCCTCACTTGCTCTTGTCCTTGTACCTACATAATTGAAATTCACTCTTGTATCCAGGCACTTAACCTGAGGATCATTAGTATCTGATCCCAGCACATCCCTGGGAGTGTAGCTGGTACCACTTGAGCACAACACTTCATTTGTTGCTCTTTACTTGTCTTAAAGCTTACCCTTCAGTTCACTTCTCCCCTTTTTCCACAGCAAGGTCTACACCTGTTTCTACCCAGGCCTAGTATAACAAAAAAAGTAGCATATTCTACTTGCAGCTATCATTGCTATAGTCTGCTCTTACCATTTCACCTAAATAACCTTCACTGTTCAATTCTCTCTGGGGTGAGCCTCAAGCCTCTACCTCAGATCCTCTCAAGTCCACTTTGGAGCCTAAGAACCCCTCTCCTCCAGAATACTCTTCCACATCAGAAGATATGCTTGTGGATATCCTTGTTCCCTCACAAGAAGTATGAGAAGACCATGACTTAGCTCATGAACTCTTTTCTTTCCTCCAGATCCCCTGAGCCCAGACTTCACCTTCTCCTACTTCCATTAAACACTGACCCACATTTACCCTTTTCCAACCCTCTCTGACAATCACTATGTCTGGTTTCTCTTTCTCTACCACTAAACCAACAGAACTTTATCTCAGTGCCCCTAAGCACTTTGATGGTGACCAATTCAAGGCTGAGAATTGGCTGGATACAGTCCAATTCCATTTCTTCATTAACAGCATAGTCTATGACTCTAATGAGAAGAAAATTGCCTTTGTCCTTTCATTTATAACCAAAGGGCCAGCACTGTCATGGGCTGCAACATACTGGAAGAAATGTATCTTCAGCATGACTGTCACCATGGGAAAGTTTTTCCATTTCACCTCCACATTCCTGAAGGTTTTCCAACAACAGGACATGATTAACACTGCCATTCACTGATTGGCAAATACACAGATGAAGCAGAGAAAGAAAGGTGAATGGATGCCTTTTGTTGCCAAATACACTGCTGAGTTCCAGAACCAAGTCATCACCACTAATATCACTAACAACAATGTTCTCATTGGATACTTTGAAACAGGACTTGCATTCTACCTTTCCCATCACATCCACAACCTGGATATGATTTCCTCCACTATTGCTGAGTGGTATACTAAAGCTGCTCATTTTCAAGGAACCATGGAGTGCACCTGCTCTATAGAACAATGACAAAAGAATCCTCATGTGTTTGCTTGGACTCCCACAATACCCTCCACTATCATGTTCAAAACAGAAAAAAATCCCAATACTATGGACATAGATGCCATAAAGAAAGGCTGACTAATCAATAAAGGTAGGGCCTTCTGCATCAAAAATAAGTTATGCTTTAGATGCTGGAAACCTGGTTACATCAACACCACTTGCCTGAATTTTCCCACTTCTTTCTCTTCCCCTACCACTACCATCAAGAACACCCTTTGTATTAAAAAGATTTCTGCCAAAGAACTAATGATAAAGATTGAGGAGGTTAGTGATGATGAATCTGATGATGGGGTGGCAAGAGTAGTTGTGAAGAAAGAACAGAAGAAGAAAATGGAAAGATAGGGTTTTTAAAATGGAGTACCTCCCCTATGCAAGGTACTTCCTCTCTCTCTTGTGCACCTGTACTTGTATCTGCTTCAAAGAAATCTATGAAGATTGTGATTCAAGTTTCCCCCTCATCTTATGCTAAGAAAGTTGTAGCCACCCATGCTCTTGTTGACAGTGGAGCACAGATCAACTGCATTAACTGGGACTTTGTCAAGAAGAACCAGTTCCCCACTACCAAGCTTTTTGAGCCAATTATTATCTGCAATGTCAATCACTTAGAAAACAAGAAAGGCAAGATTGTCACATTCCATGCCAACAGGTCAACTCTGCTATGTCTCTGATGCAACTCCAGTTGCTTCTACACTTTATGCTGTGTGTTTCCTAGTTTCCTTTACCTCTGTCTTCTCCTACCTAATGATTGATTACAACTTTACCTATACTAACTCCATACCATTCTGATACAACTCCATTGTTCCTCCAACCTCACTTTCTGTTCCTGTTCCTTTGTGCCATGCTTCTCCCTGTCATTACTTAGTTTCAGTTTGACATTATTTGACATTGTCTCCTCTGACATCTCCATTTGTATCCAGAATGCATTGGCACCTGCTTCACTTATGAGACAACTCCTTTCATACCTCCATTCCCTTCTTAGATAATCTGTCTCCCTGAGGTATAAGTACTGGAGTTCAGTATCTTGTACTTCAGTTTGAATATCAACCATAATATGACATTATGATTCCCCCCCCAGACTCCTTCTGCCTCACAACTTAACATTGTACTCTACTCTAAAGTCCCTCAACTTATTCCATGGCTTGATGTCATGCCTCTTATTGGAAAAAAGCCCTACAGCTGATCCCAAACCTCTGATAGTTTCCAACCCCTTCAAAAATCAGGGTACTCGATACTAGCATAAGGGCACACCACATAAGGTGAAGCCAAGCCCTGTCCACTCCGGAGTTATCCAGAGTACCCCTGAAGTATGTTGAAACATTTATAACAAAGATCACCAGAACTTATAACTTTTTTCTCTGCTTTGAGCAAACAATTCTTCTGATTTCCTGCTATGTTATTACATGCAGGAAGGAGAATATCATTCTTAGACACCTATGGTGTCAGGCCACAAACCCTACTATCAACTGGATGGCAAACATGCTCACCATTCCAGATTCTCCTTCAGATATAACCATTTATCATATCAACTCTGTTCATAAACCTCAGTTTGATGGACTTCTCAAAGATATTATTATTCCCCACAATGAACTCTTGGTCTAATACTTGGACTATGTCACTCTGGAGCAGTCAATCAATGACTTGCTCTATGACTGCCATTCTAGCAGGATCCTTAATTGCTGCTCCTCTTATCTCCCAGAGATTACTGTTGCTCAGCTTACCATGTTTACCAAGCTAGCTATCAAAGCCAAAAAGGCTAAACCCAAGACAATCCTTCCTCCCAAATACTCCCAGTTCTCATCAGTATTTTCTGATACCCTAAAAACCCTCAACCACCTTCCACCTTCTTGCCCTTATGATTATGAAATCAATCTAAAGGACACATTTGTCCCAAAGATAGGTAAGGTTTACCCCTTATCTCCCTTAGAGTAACAAGCCACAGAAGAGTTTCTTGAAGAGAACCTTTGAGCAGGGAAGATTTATCCTTCCAATTCCCCTTAAGCTTCTTTCTTCTTCTTTGTTAAGAAGAAAGATGGCAAACTCCGCCCCTGTCAAGACTATAGATATCTTAATAAACATACTGTTCATGATGCTTATTCACTTCCCCTTATTTCCAACCTCATCAACAAGCTCTGTGATGCTAAGCTTTTTACTAAGTTCAACATCCAATGGGGCTATAACAATGTCCATATTCATGACAAACATCAATGGAAAGCTGCTTTTATTACCCACAAAGGGCTTTTCAAACCCATGGTGATGTTTTTTGGCCTGAATAACTTATCCACTACTTTCCAGCAATTTATGAACAATTTGTTCCAGGATATAATCACTGAGAGATGGCTTGTCATCTATATGGACAACCTCCTTATCTTCTTTTCTGATGCTAACACTCATCAGGAATGCACTTCCCATGTCCTCCAATGAATGACAGATCTCCATCTCCACCTCAAGCTGGAGAAATGCACCTTTGCTGCATCCTAGGTCAAATATCTTGGAATGATTGCTTGCCCTGACAAACTCACCATGGACCCCATTAAGCTTGCTGGTATTTCCCAGTGGCCAACTCCTTCTAAAGTCAAGGATGTTCATTCTTTCCTTGGCTTTGCTAACTTCTACAGGCAATTCATCCCTAACTACTCTACCATTGCCTGTCCACTTCTTGACCTCACCAAGAAGGCCATGGCCTGGTCTTGATTCCCCACTGCCCAGAAAGCCTTTGATTCACTCAAGACTATCTTCCTTTCCCAACCAGTTCTTCAAATGCCAGATATCTCTTGCCCTTTTATCATTGCCACCCATGCTTTCACCTATGCATCTGGTGGCATTCTGCTCCAAACTGATGAGAATGGGGATTGGCACCCCTGTTCTTATCTTTTCCAGATCTTTTCTGCTGCTAAGCAGAACTATGATATCTACAATCACAAACTCCTTGCAGTTATTTGCACTCTCAAAGCCTGGAGACAATATTTCCTCAGCTCTTCTATTCCTATTCAGGTTTTTACTGATTACAAAAACCTAACCTACTTTAAATCCCCCAGAAGCTTAACCATTGCCAAGCTTGCTGGCTTTTGAATATTGTGGATTTTGACCTGCAACTGTCACATGTTGCTGGCACTTCTCTTACTGGGCCTGATGCCCTCTCTCATTATTCCAATCTCTGTCCTGACACTTCCCAGAATAATCAGGAAGTTACCCTTCTTCTCCCTGAACCCTTTTTCAACCTCATCAATACTACTCTTTCCTCACATATTAAAACACATTAACAAGATGACCTGCTCTGCCTCTCCATTCTCTAGAAAATGGATGCCTCTGTCAATGAAAAGTTCCTCCATTCCCACACCTCTGATTAGAAAGAAACTGACAGTTTGCTCATCTACTGCAACTGCATTTTTATTCCCTCCTCTATTAATCTTCATTATAAAATTCTTCAATGCTATCATGATTATCCCTCTGCCAGCCACCCTGGCTATCTTAAAACCTGACAACTCATCTCTGCCAAGTTCTGATGGCCTGGCCTTGCCACTTTCATCCATAACTACATTGCTGGTTGTCCTGTCTGTCAACAGAATAAGACAAATACTTACCCTTCTATCTCTGCTATTTCCCCTATTTGCTCCACCACTACCTGCCCTTTTCAACAAATTTTGTGTGATCTTATTACAAATCTCCCTTCATTTTTTGCTTTTGATGCCTTACTGATCATGGTTGACCATGAGCTTATGAAGGGGGTAATTCTCTGCCCCACTAAAAAATCTATTACTGCCAAGGGTATTGCCACCCTCTTTTTCCACAATATTTACCTTCAATTTGATCTTTATAACAAAATCATCTCTGACCAAGGTCCCCAGTTTGCCTCTGCTTTTGCTAAAGAACTTGAAAAACTCCTTGAGTATAATCTCTCCCTCTCCACTGCTTACCATCCTCAATCTGATGGTGAGACTGAATGAGTTAACCAGGAAATAGAGACATATATCTGCATCTATTGTGGCTCTAACCCCACCAGCTGGGCAGATTCCATTACCCATGCCAAATTCATCCACAATTGCCACCCTGTTACATTCTATGCCAATGGGCCAACTCCACTATGTCTCCAGTGCCACTCTGATTGCTTTCACACTTTAAGCTGTGTATTTCCTAGTTCCCTTTACCTTTATCTTTTCCTACCTAATGATTGTTTCCAACTTTACCTATGCTAACTCCATACCATTCTAATACAACTCCATAGTCCCTCCAATCTCACTTTTTGTTCCTGTTTCTTTGTACCTTGCTTCTCCCTGTTATCATTTAGTTTTGATTTGACATTATTTGATGTTGTCTTCACTGACATCTCCATTTGTATCCAGGATGCATTGGCACCTGCTTTGCTTATGAGACAACTCCTTTCACATCTCCATTCCCTCCTTAGATAATCTGCCTCCCTGAGGTATAAGTACTAAAGCTCTATATCTTGTACTTTAGTTTGAATATCAATTATAACACAACATTATAATCCCCTCAGACCCCCTCCTGCCTCATGACTTGATGTTATGCCCTACTCTAAGTCTCACAACTTACTCCACAACTTGACATTGTACCTCTTGTTCAGAAAAGCTCTATGGCCTATCCTGGACATCTGATAGTTTCCAACCCCTCTGTAAATCAGGGCACCTGGTACTAGCATAAGGGCACACCACATAAGATAAAGCCAAGTGTCATATTCCAGACCTCCAACCCAAATTCCAACTCCATTCTGACCCAGCTTACAATTGGTCTTCACATCTAGTAAGCCAATCTAGCCCTCTGACTCCCCTCTAGGCAACTCTGGCCCTCCATCACCATTCCAGTCTCCCCCAGCTATGCATGTATGCTTCCCACCCCTTAGCATTATATGCTCCCCCAGGCTTTCACTCCCACTCCATCCCATTCTGCTTCTAGTCTATCTCTGCTCCAGTTAAGTACTACCCTAGTTCCCCTTCATCATCTCTGGACTATTCTGGTATAACTCTGTTACTGTTCCTAGTCTTAGTTACCATTACCATCATTGTCACTATTCCTGTTCCATTTCTGTTCCTTGCCTTCCCCTGTTTCATCTTGTCACCCTTCAGTTTTAGTCTGACATGATTGAACATTGTCTTCTCTGACATCTCCATTTGTTTTTTAGATATTTAGACATCTGCTTCACTTCTGAGTTTGCACTTGTCTCACTTTGTTATACTCCTAGATAGTTCTGCCTCTCTAAGGTATAAGTACTGTAGTTTTGTATCTTGTACCTCAGTACAAATATCAACAAAAACAACAGAAACACCCTCTTGTTGTCATTCTTACTCTGATCAAGCCTTTGGGCTCACTTTGATCCTCTGGGTTACTCCAGAGTACCTCCAAGGCCAAGTGACATCCTTGAAGGAGTTGCAAGATCTTACCCCCATGACTAGACTTAACACTTCTTGTCCTGCCTGTCTCTCCTGTTGAGCATAGAGATAGCCTTCTTACCCAACCCTGACATCTATGTAAATCAGGACACCGGAAAGTGCAAGGGTGCATCACATAAGGTGAAGCTGAGTCCCATTCAACCATTGAAACCCTTTCTAGATTCCCCTGGAGCCCTCTGGAGTTCTGACCTTCCTTTAGCATCAAGGATTTCATTTAGAAAGGAACTGGTTAAAAGTATACCTGTCTTGGTATAGGTTTTAACAGTCTTCTTTTATAGGAATGAAATTTTTAACACCAAGCCCCATTCACTCTGGAATTCTCTGAAGTACCCCCAAATTATATTGCAACTTTATAACAGTATATTCAAACTCCTGCTTGTGCTAGTACTGCTATCATGTCTATCTGTGTAACTAGAGCTCACTCTTGCACCATTCTAGATCAGTTCAAGACTTTCTTTGCCTGCCACACCCCAGGCTCAGCCTCACAGGCTTCTGCTTCCTTTCACTCATCCACATCTAGTACTCCAGTTGAGGAAGCCCCTGATAATTCCAAGGTTCCTCAACCTCCCCACACCCCTGACAACTGTGGTGCCCAGCCAGGAGTACCAGATGAACCTGAAAATGATTCCTCCAATGGATATTCTGATATTCTGGAAGATGACCCTGAACCTTTTTCAGACCCAGAATCTATTCCCATTCACCATAATAATATCACCAATCTTACTAGCACCATTCATGGATTAGCTTGCTCTTCCCATTGTACCCCTGAAACATTGCAGTGTACTAAAGTACATGAACCAGACCAGTTCAATAAAACTAACCCCCAGAAGCTCTGCATTTTTCTGGTGTAATGTGAATTAAACTTCCAGAATTATCCCAAAGCCTTTGCCAATGACCAAGCCAAGGTCACTTATGCTCAGTTCTACCTTAAGGGCATGGCATTGGAATGGTTTGAGCCTGACCTCCTTCTTACTGAAAACCCTGACTTTTATCCCTTGTGGATGGACAATTATAAGAAGTTTGTTCAGGAACTCCAGATCAACTTCAGACCCCATGACCTGGATGGAGATGCAGAGCACCAGCTAGACCAGTTGACTATGAAGAATGGTCAATGAATCAACAAATATGTAGTTGAGTTTAACAGAATTGCATCTCAAGTCTAGGGTTATGGAGAAGGTGCCCTTCATCACTACTTCTATAATGGTCTCCCAGACCACATCAAAGATAACCTTTCCCATGTTGGCAAGCCCCCAACACTTATTGAGCTGTGCTAGCTGGCTCAGACCATTGATGCTCATTACTGGGAGTGCAAATCCAAAATCAGCTGACAAGAGAAGTTATCTCACCTGTTCAAATCATCTGATAAACCCTCTGTATCCTCCACTTCAACCTCCAGCCCTAATGAATCAAGGAACAAGTCAGCTACTTCCTCTGGCTCCTCAAAGTCATATGTTCCCCAGAAACAGGTCTTATTATCCAAGCTTGGTAAGAATGGTAAGCTCACTACTGAAGAATGCAAGCATTGACTAGAGAATTACCTTTGTTTGTTCTGTGGTATCACAGGGCATATAGCAAAGGACTGCCTCAAGTCTTCCTTCAAGGCAGTCAAAGCTTGTGCTGCCAAAACCTCCACTCCAGAAACCAAACCAGAGGCCTCTGTCTCAGAGGTGAAAAAATAGTCCACAGTCTCCATGACTCCACACAGGCTGGAGGTTGCATTGATCCTTCCCATGCTTTACTGGAGGTTAAACTTAACATGACCATTCTTTTAGATAATGCTTCCCTTATGCCTCTTATTACCCTTGTTTCATATAAAATTCCTCCACTTTTCATCCTGATTGACTCTGGTTCTTCAGATTGCTTTGTAGGCACCAAGTTAGTCAGTACTTACAATCTTCTGACTTATTTCATTTCTTCATTGCAGCTCCAACTTTTTGATGGCTCTTCTAATTCTATGATTATAAATGCTATTGATCTTTCTGTTTGTTTTGAAACTGGTAATATTACTCAGATGACATTTTATATTACTCTGTTGGATGGATCTAGTTCTCTTGTTCTAGGATATAACTGGCTTGCCCACTACAATTCACTGATTGACTGAGTATCAAGTCATATCTTGTTTCGATTATCTGAACCAAACATACCAATATCTCCAAGCTTACCTTTACAGCCTCTGGTTTCTCCAACCCAAGCTGACTCCAAACCTGATTCACCATGTTCCCCTGACCCCAAACCTTTGTCAATTGAGCTACTCAGCTTATCAGCATTTACATGTGCCTGTAGTCTTAATAGCTCAGTCCCTTTCTACCTGCAGTCTCAACCCCTGGAGAGTTATCTCCATTCTGCTTTCATTGCCCCTTCTCCAGGCAACCTTTCCAGCATTCCTTAGAAATACCATAACTTTGCTAATGTGTTTAGCAAAAACAAGGCATTTACTCTTGCCCCTTACTGCAAGTTTGACCTAAAGATCAATCTAGAAGAAGGTACCTCAGCACCATCTATTCCTTGTCACCCTTTGAGCTTGAAGCACTCAGGACTTTCCTAGACAAACATCTAGCTACCAGTTTTATCTGATTCTGAAACACAACTCTTGATATATTGACCTTCCTAACCCTAATCCTTGGGAAGTGCCTTTTTAATCTTGCTATCTGGCTTTTGTGCTAGTGGCCAGGAACTAGGCATGGTGAGACAAAAGTGAGAGCCAAGGCACTTATAAGCAAGTGAGGATAGGCTGAGAGTCAAAGGAGCAATAGACTAAGCCTATACCAATAAAACTGAACCTAAACCAAGATTTAAGTGAGCAAGACTGGGGAATCCCAGCTTGTCTACCCTTGCCTTTATATATTATGGGATCCTGAGCATGGACCATGCTGACTAAGTACATGTGCTACCTAATCAGGGAATGCCCTAGACCCTGGGTTAAAAGATAAGAAAGAAATAAGGGAAAAGCATGGGGTGGATATTAATAAGTATGGTAGGATATTATGCAGATGTGGGAGAATGAAAGAGAAGTAATCTATGAATAGAATGCAGGGTCAGAGGTGCTTGCACCATGAGGACAGAGATCTCTGCCACAGATGAGATCCAATCTATAGATCTGCCATAGATACATCTAGGGTCCAGATCCAGATCCAGATCTAGATCAGATGAGATTCATGGAGATAAGATGGAAGGCAGTTCCAGGGAAGATCCTGGGAAGATCCATGTCAGGTGACTTATGGTCACATGACCACTGCTAAGAAAAAGGAATAATAAATACTCTTAAAGGAAACAGACCATAAACTAGGGTTAAGCTTAAAATGGGGTGTTTTGTGCATGATTACATGATGTCATGTGACTAGTTCTAGTGCTGGAGTGTCACTTCATAACAGATTCTCTGTATTCACTCATGCTGCCCCTGTTCTCTTTATCTGGAAAAAGGACAGATCTCTTCAGTTATGTGTAGATTTTCAAGGACTTAACAAAATCACAAAGAAAGACTGCTACCCCCTTCCACACATCTCTGATCTCCTTGACACTCTGAGCCACACAACTATCTATATTAAACTTGACCTTAGGCATGCTTACCATTTAGTTCACATTGCTAAGAGCAACAAGTGAAAAACCTTCTTTCATATGCACTATAACTTATATGAGTGGCTTGTCATGCCATTTGGGCTCACCAATGCCCCTGTGGCTTTCCAGCAGTTCATTAATTCTATCTTTGCTAATCTTCCTAATGTTTTGGTAATTGTTTATTTGAATGATATTCTCATTTTCTCTGCTAACCAGACATTTTATATCAAGCATGTCTGAGAATGTTATGGATCCTGACTAAATCAAGAGGAAACAACCTTGGGGGGTGCCTATACTGAAGGAAACAAAGGAGTGGCAGCCTAGCAAGCACAAGAGAACAAGGGAACAAGGGAACAAGGGAATAAGTGCTCTAAACTAGAGAACCAGTCTATGCCCTTGCCCTTCCTTATATATTGCTATCTACTGTGCATGAACCAGGCCATGAGGAGTACATGAGGTAGCTAGTATACAGAGAACAAAGCTAAATAAGGAAATGGGGCAAAGGAAAACTAAATAGGAACCAATGGCAGATAAGAAGTAAAGAGTAAAAGGAAAGCAAGGTAGCAATAAGGTATGACATCAGAGAACTAGGCCATGATATCAT
>JBBPKN010001488.1:3683-15707 GCA_038089275.1 Pulveroboletus cf. rosaemariae | reverse complement strand
CCAGCTTGCCTACCCTTGCCTTTATATATTCCAAGGCCTGGTGCACAGACCATGCTGACTAAGTACAGGAACTACCTAATCAGGGGATGCCCTAAACCCTGGGTTAATAGATAAGGAAACATAAGGGGAAAGCATGGGGCAGATATTAATGAATATGGCAGGATACCATGCGGATGTGGGAGAATGGAAGAGAAGTAATCTATGAATAGAATGCAGGGTCAGAGGTGCTTGCACCATGAGAATGGAGATCTCTGCCACAGATGTATCTAAAGTCCAGATTCAGATTCAGATCTAGATCAGATGAGATCCATGGAGATAAGATGGAGGGCAATTCCAGGGAAGATCCTGGGAAGATCCATGTCAGGTGACTTATGGTCACATGACCACTGCTGAAGGAAAGGAATAATAAATACTCTTAAAGAAAACAGATCACAGACTAGGGTTAAGCTTAAAATGGAGTGTCTTGTGCATGATCACATGATGTCACATGACTGATTCTAGTGCTGGAGTGTCACTTTGTAACAATCTGCTTCACTTATGAGACAACTCCTTTCATACCTCCATTCCCTCCTTAGATAATCTGTCTCCCTGAGGTATATAAGTATTAAAGCTCGGTATCTTGGACTCCAGTTGAAATATCACCATAATATGATGCTATGATCCCCCCAGACCCCTTCAGCCTCACGACTTAATGTCGTACTCTACCCTAAAAGTCCCTTAACTTATTCCATGGCTTGATATTGTGCCTCTTGTTGAGAAGAGCCCTCTGGCCAATTCTGATTCTCTGTGTTTCTGACCCCTCCATAAATCAGGGCACTTGGTACTGGCATAAGGGCGCATCACATAAGGTGAAGCCAAGCTCTGTCCACTCCGGAGTTATCCAGAGTACTCCTGAAGTATGTTGAAACATTTATAACAGTATATTCCAACTCCCACTTGTGCTGGTACTGCTATCATGTCTACCTGTGTAACCAGAGCTCGCTCCTGCACTGTCCTAGATCAGTTTAAGAGCTTCTCTGCTCACCATGCAACAGGCTTGGCCTCACAGGCTCCTGCTCCCCCCCACTTGTCCATACCCAGCACTCAAGTTGATGAAGTCTCTGATGGTTCCAAGGTTCCTCAACCTCTCCATATCCCTGACAATCATGGCACCCAGCCAGGAGTACCAGATGACTCTGGAGATGACCCCTCTGATGGGTCTTCCAATATTCCGGAGGATAACCATGAACCTTTTCCAGACTTGGAACCTATTCCTATTTATCCTGACACTATCACTGATCTTGCTAGCACCATCTGTGGATTAGCTCACTCTTCTTGTCATACCCCTGAAAAATCACAGCAAACCAAAGTACAGGAACCAGACCAGTTTGACAGAACTGATCTCCAGAAGCTCTACATCTTTCTAGTGCAGTGCGAATTAAATTTCCAGGATCATCCCAAAGCCTTTGCCAATGACCAAGCCAAGGTCACTTATGCTCAGTCCTACCTTAAGGGCATGGCATTGGAATGGTTTGAGCCTGACCTTCTCCTTACCGAAGACCCTGACTTCTGCCCCTTGTGGATAAACACATATAAGGAGTTTGTTTAGGAACTCCAGACCAACTTTGGACCCCATGATCCAGTCAGAGATGCAGAGCACCAGCTAGACCAGTTGACTATGAAGAATGGTCAATGAATCAACAAATATGTAGTTGAGTTTAACAGAATTGCATTCCAAGTTCAGGGTTATGGAAAAGGTGCCCTTCACCACTATTTCTATAATGGTCTGCCAGATCACATCAAAGATGACCTTTCCTGTGTTGACAAGCCACTGACACTCATTGAGCTGTGCCAGCTGGCACAAACCATTGACGCCTGCTACTGGGAGCGCAAATCCGAACTCAGCTGACAAGGAAAGTTGTCTCACCCATCCAAGTCCTCCAATAAACCCACTGTATCCTCTGCTTTAACCTCCAGCCCTAATGAATCAAGGAACAAGTCAGCTAATTACCCTGGCTCCTCCAAGTTGTCTGTTCCCCAGAAACAGGACTTATTATCCATGTTATAATGCACTTTTTCATTTTTACTCTTTTTGGACTTATCTTATCACTATTGCAACTCTTCACATTGTCACATCATGTGACCCTTTTCACACCTTCACGTTTTCACATTTTCACATCTTCACCATTTCACTGTTTCACATTTCACATCTTCACACAGCACAGATCTAGAGTAATCTAGACTCTAAAGTCACACCTCATGTTTGCCTCATGTATTTCTAGGCTCTTGCTCTCTTATTGCTATTGGATGGCTTACTGTACAATACTTTAGGGCCAGTGCCAGTTACATGGTCTGTGCACAGTATGTAGCAATATAAAAAGAAGGTCAGCTCAAGCCTGGGTTTTCCCAGTCTTGCACACTTGAACCTTCCAGTTCTTGTTACTTCTTGGCTCTTATTATTTCTCTACTTTGCCTAGTTTAGTGCCACTAGCATAAAAGCACTACCCAGTACTTAGGATCAGGCAGCACACACCAAGCTTAGGTGTTAGAATTAGTCAATGCACCAAAGGTTGTGTTTCAATCCAAGCTTGGTAAGGACAGTAAGCTCACTACTGAAGAATGCAAGTGTCAACTGGAAAATCACCTTTGTTTGTTCTGTGAAATCATGGGGCATATAGCAAAGGACTGTCCCAAGTCTTTCTTCAAGGCAGTCAAAGCTCACATGGCCAAAACCTCCACTTCAGAAATCAAACTGGAGGCCTCCATCTTAGAGGTGAAAAAATAGTCTGCAGCCTTTGAGACTCTGCATGGGCTGGAGGTTGCATTAATTCTTTCCATGCTTTACTGGAGGTTAAACTTAATGCATCTGTTCTGTTAGATAATGCTTCACTTATGCCTTTTATCACCCTTGTTTCACATGAAATTCCTTTATTTTCTGCCCTGATTGACTCTGGTTCTTCAGACTGCTTCATAGACACCAAGTTAATCAGTACTTACAATCTTCCAACTTATTTCATTTCTCTGTTGCAGCTCCAACTGTTTGATGGCTCTTCCAATTCTATGATTACAAATGCCATTGATCTTTCTGTTTGTTTTGACACCAGTAATATCACTCTGATAACATTTTATGTCACTCTATTGAATGAATCTAGTTCTCTTGTTCTAGGACACAACTGGCTTGCCCACTACAATCTGTCAATTGACTGGGTATCAAGTTATATTTTGTTTTAATCATCCGAACCAAACATGCCAACACCCCTGAGCTCACCTCTGCAGCCTCTGGTTTCTCCAACCCAAGCTGACTCCAAACCCAATTCACTGTGTTCCCATGACCCCAAATCTCTGTCAATCAAGCTACTTAACTCCTCAGCCTTCACACATACCTGTAGCCTTGATGGCTCAGTTCCATTCTATCTGCAGCTCTGACCCCCAGAAAGTCATCTTCATTCTGCTTTCATTGCTTCTCCTCCAGCCAACCTTCCCGGCATTCCCCAGAAATACCATGACTTTGCCAATGTGTTTAGCAAAAGCAAAGTGTCTACTCTTGCCCCTCACCGCAAATTTGACCTGAAGATCAAGCTGGAAGAAGGCACCTCACCGCCTGTTGGCACCACCTATTCTCTTTCACCCTCTGAGCTTAAAGCACTCAGGACTTTCCTGGATGAACATCTTGCTACCAGTTTCATCCACCCCTCCATATCCACTCATACTGCTCCTGTCCTCTTTGTCTGGAAGAAGAACAGATCTCTCCAGTTGTGTGTAGATTTCCGAGGCCTTAACAAGATCACAAAGAAAGACCACTACCCCCTTCCATGCATCTCCAATCTCCTTGATGCTCTGAGCCATGCAACCATCTATACCAAACTCAACCTTAGACATGCTTACCATTTAGTTCATATTGCTGAGGGCAATGAATGGAAAACCTCTTTCCATACATGCTATGGCTCCTATGAGTGGCTTGTCATGCCATTTGGGCTCACCAATGCTCCTGCAGCTTTCCAGCAGTTTGTCAATTCTATCTTTGCTGATTTTCTTGATGTTTCAGTAATCGTTTATTTGAATGATATCCTAATTTTCTCCGCTGATTGGACATCGCATACTGAGCATGTCCGCAAAGTCCTCCGCCACCTCTGGAAGCACGGCCTCTTTGCTAAATCTGAGAAATGTGAATTCCATACCGATTCCACTGAGTATCTTGGGTATCTACTCTCTTCTTCTGGGCTCACGATGTCCCCTGACAAGGTTCAATCCATCCTGGATTGGCCCAAGTCTCGCAAGATTAGGGATATCCAGTCCTTTCTCAGTTTCACTAACTTCTACCACCACTTCATCTGGGGCTGCTCCAACATCGTCATTTCCCTGACTTGCCTCACCTGCAAGTCTGTTCGTTGGAATTTCAACACTTCTTGTCATGCTGCTTTCTAGCGCCTTAAGGTGGCTTTTACTTCCACTCCTATATTGACCCATTGGGTCCCTGATGCTCCTCTCATCATTGAGACTGATGCCTCTAACTATGCCATAGCTGGAATCCTCTTACTCTGGTCCCCAGATAATGAGGTCTGCCCTGTTGCTTTCTTTTCCTGTATGCTCACTATGCCAGAACTCAACTATGATACCCATGATAAGAAGCTCCTTGCTATTTTCACTGCATTCAAGTCCTGGTGTCATTACCTTGAAGGTTCCGGTTCTCTGATGGACATTGTCACTAATCATAAGAACCTGGAATATTTTGCTATGTCTAAACTTCTGACCTGCTGGCAAGCCCAGTGGTTGGAGTTTTTCTCCCAGTTTAATCTGATCATCTGTTTTTGCCCTGGCCATTTAGGTGCTAAACCTGATGCTCTCACTAGACGATGGGACATCTATCCCAGTGCAGGGAATGGCAACTATGCCCTCATCAATCCACATAACTTCCAGCCCGTGTTCACACAGAAACAACTTGCTACATCTCTTCAGGCTTCCATCCTAGCATCTCCAGTTTTTCAGTCTGCATTCCTCTTTAACATTGAAACCCTCCATTGCAACATTATCTCAGCACTCCCTTCTGACCCAACTGCCTCTATCCACTGCTCCAGTATTCTCCCATCTAACTCTCATTGGTCTAGAGATCCAAGAGGTTTCTTGCATGTGGACAACTGCATCTATGTCCCCAATGCTTCCAACCTTCACCTCTGGGTCCTCCACTACAAGCACAACCACCCCTTATCTGGACACTTTGGTCAGAATTGGACACTGGAGCTCATTTGCTGAGAGTATACCTGGCCTGGCATTTGAGCATTTGTCAAGGAATACGTTTCTTCATGTATAGCTTGCGCCCATGCTAAGGTACCCCATCACAAACCCTATGGTTTCCTCAAGCAGCTCCCTATTCCCGAAAAGCCATGGAATTTCATTTCTATGGATTTCATCGAATAGCTCCCAGCTTCCTCCAGTCACTCCACCATCCTCATTGTGGTAGATCATCTATCAAAGCAGTGCATCTTCATTCCTACAGATGACAAGGTGACCTCCTCAGAGCTTGTGAAACTCTTCTTACTCCATGTGTTCTTCAAACATGGAGTTCCCTCCCACATCACCTCTGATCAAGGTTCCGAGTTTGTTTTTCATTTCTTCTGTTCTCTGGGTCAAGCCCTCAATATTCATCTCCACTTCACCTCCGGATATCATCCGGAGGGTGACAGTCAAACCAAGCAAATGAACCAAACCCTGGAGCAGTATCTACGTGTTTATTGCAACTATTAGCAGGACAACTGGTCTGACCTCCTGCCCCTCATGGAGTTCGCTTATAACAATGCCCCTAATGCTACCACAGGTGTTTCCCCTTTCTTTGCCAACAAGGGCTACCATCCAAACATCTCTGTGCACCTGGAACATGATCTCACCTCCACCCAAGCTTAAGAATATGCCATAGACCTCGACTCTCTTCACACCTTCCTTTGTGAAGAAGTAGCTGCTGTCCAAGTCAGATACCAAGGACCCACAGATGCCCGACAATCTCCATCACCAGACTTTAAAGTAGGTAACCAGGTATTCGTCAAGGCCAAGTACTTTCAGACTATGCAGCCTTCCAAGAAACTCACCAAAAAGAACTTAGGTCCTTATTCCATTATTGCTCAGGTGGGCTCGCTGTCCTTCACACTCCGTCTCCCAGAGAACATGAAATCCATTCATCTGGTCTTTTATGTTTCTTAACTTGAATCCTCAGTCCCCAACATGATCCCAGATCACATGCAACCACCTCCACCCCCAGTCAAGATCGACGGTGAATCAGAGTTTAAGATTTCCGAAATCCTAGACTTGAAGATCAATTGTAGGCAAAGGAACTGCAAATTACTATATTTGATTAAGTGGTTAGATTACAAGGATACTGATGAGGAGTTCTTGTGGCTCCTGGTGACTGAATTAGGGCACACTTCAGATATCATTGAGGAGTTTCATCTCTATTACCCAGACAAACCCAGGCCATCTTATGATTAACCAAATGTAGTGGATCTAGTGGACCCTCTACCTATTCTATGACTGTCTTTTCCATCTCCTTGTCTACCACCGAAATTTTACCGACCTCTGCACAAGGTTCTGACAGCTCCACTGCCACCTCTTCCTCCTCCCCATCCTTACTCTCTGAACTCCGTTGTTCCTCCATTCATGTGGTCCCCAATGCATCAACAAGCCACTCCAGCAGCCAGTTCTTGCATTTGACCTTTCGCCATACCTTCCGGCCCACCTCCCTTATTAATGCCCCCATCAGGTGACTGCTCTCAGCCACTTGCGGAAGATCCTCCTCTGTTTCCTCAAAGTCTGCCCTGCTATTGGGCACCCCTTCTGGTCCCTCTTTTGCTCTTCTCTTGCCATTGCTGCTACTAGACCCCACCTTCTGGGCTTGGTGAAGTTCCTTCACCTAAGCCCATGTTAGAGTGCTAGGTCCTGACCCCACTTCCAATACTCACCCATTTCTGGACCACCATCACTGCTTTCCAAGCCTTCTCCTCTCTCCTCACTTTTCCCTGCTGCTTCCACTCAGCATATTTCACGTTACCAAGCTCCTCTTCATCTTCGACATGCTTCTCCAGGTGCTCATCAGACCAGGTATGAATGTCGGTGAATAAAGACATGATGAGGGGTACTAGTGTGGAGGTCTCTGGGGTGGTATTTGCTTTTATGGTTTTCTGGCCAACTAAGCCCTGGTGCCTGCTCCACTCACTTATTCATTAAGAGCACGTGCTTCACAGCCTTCAGGGGTTCAGGCCTTAAGAGGGGAATACTGTTACATTCTGTGCCAACAGGTCAACTCTGCTTTGTTCCAATGCAACTCTGGTTGCTTCTATGCTTTAAGCTGTGTGTTTCCTAGTTCCCCTTACCTCCATTGTCTCCTACCTCATGATTGATTACAACTTTACCTATACTACCTCTGTACCATTCTGATACAACTCTGTTGTTCCTCCGACCTCACTTTCTGTTCCTGTTCCTTTGTGCCACATTTCTCCCTGTCGTTACTTAGTTTCAGTTTGACATTATTCGATGTTGTCTCCTCTGACATCTCCATTTGTATCCAGGATGCATTGGCACCTGCTTCGCTTATGAGACAACTCCTTTTATACCTTTATTCCCTCCTTAGATAATCTGTCTCCCTGAGATATATAAGTACTGGAGTTCGGTATCTTGGACTCCAGTTGGAATATCAACCATAATACAATGCTATGATCCCCCCAGACCCCTTCAGCCTCACAACTTGATGTTGTACCCTACCCTAAAAGTCCCTCAACTTATTCCATGGCTTGATGTCATGCCTCTTGTTGAGAAGAGCCCTCTGGCTGATCCTGATCCTCCGTGTTTCCGACCCCTCCATAAATTGGGGCACTTGGTACTGGCATAAGGGTGCACCACATAAGGTGAAGCCAAGCCCTGTTCACTCCGGAGTTATCCAGAGTACCCCTGGAGTACATCAAAACATTTATAACAGGTTCCTATAAATCATCTTCTGCTGAGTATCCTTTCCATTAGATTAGAAACTGGCAGTTGTTAGGGGAGCCATGACATTTTAATATCCACTTTATTTCATATTCATCTTTGCCTTCTATAAGGTCTGGGAAAGGAGCAGGAAAATTATTTTCATGCACATCATTTTTGTAATAGGGCAATAATAGGAAGGCATGGAATATAGGGTGGATCTTTCAGGAAGCAGGAAGGTGGGGACAATCAATGATGGGGGATAAAAGGGTATCCTTCTCTTTTGAGTAAGAGCTTCAGGTGAACAATGACCCATTTCAAATTACAGGCTTTTAGCCACACTTTATTTCCTTTGACAAATAGAAAGAAGGTGGAGTGGATGTAGGAGACCATGATTTGGCAAGTAAGATTGTGGGCTGCAAGGGCCTTCTCATGGGCTGCAAGGAGTGCCTTAGTATAGTCAGCAATACTAGGCATAGAAGATTCCTCTATAATGGAGGGGAGGGCACAGGGTTCATGCTCCATCATGAGGTAGAATGGAGATTGTTCAGTGACAGAGTGGGGGTAACAGTTGTGGACAAATTCAGTATGGGTAATGAAATCAGCCCATTCAGTGGGATTGAATCTATAGTAAATGTGAAGATAAGTCTTTATTTCCTGATTAATGCATTTAGTCTCTCCATCAGATTAAGGGTAATATGTAGTGGAAAGTGAGAGGTTATACTCAAGGAGTTTACCAAGCTCCTTGGTAAAAGCCAATGCAAATTGTGGGCCATAATCTGAGATAATTTTGTTTTATAGTCTAAAATAAAGAAAGACTTTGTGAAAAAATAGGGTAGTAATATTCTATGCAGTGACAGATTTGACAGTGGGGCAAAGAATTACCCCCTCTATAAGCCTGTGGTCAACCACAACCAACAAGGTATCAAAGCCAGAGGATGGGGGAAGATCAGTAATCAGATTATAGAAAATCTGTTGAAAGGGGTATATGAAAGAAGCAGATGGGGGAGAGAGCAGGAGCAGAGGAGTGAGTATTGGCCTTGTTCTGTTGATAGACAGGGCAGCCAGCAATATAGTTGCAAACATAGGTAACAAGGCCTGGCCACCAGAATTTAGCAGAGACAAGTTGGCAGGTTTTGAGATAATTGGAATTGTTATGAAGTAATACTTAGTACCAGTTCTAGTTATATGATTATGCACAAGGAACCCCTTAAGTGGAACCCTAGACTTGGGTCTATTTCTATTTTTCTTTACTTAGAGTTTCCCTTGCAGTGATCACATGATTATTAGTTATCTGACATGGATTGTCTCAGGATCTTCCCTGGTTATGCCCTTAATCTTATCTCCATATATCTTCAAGGATCTTATCTCAGATCTGGATCTTATCCAAATCTCATCTGTGGCAAATCTTAGATCACATCTCATCTAAGATACATCTGTGGCAGAGATTCCTGTCCTCATGATGCAAGCACATCTGATCCTGCACTTCTCTTCCATTCCATTTCTAATTATTCTCATGGCTGACTGTAGGTAGTTAGTCATTCCTTATTAATTCATTCTATATCCAGTTTCTCTTTTAATAAGAGTTTCCATACTGGTCCATGTAGATTACCTGGTCTGTGCACCAGTCCCTGGAATATATATAGGCAAGAGTAGCAAACTGGGATTCCCCAATCTTGCTTACTTGAGCCTTAGATTTAGGTTCAGTCTTGCTATTTCAGGCCTTAGCTTGCAGATCTCTTGACTCTCAGCCTGCTAAGCTCACAGTAGTGACCATTGACTCTTTCCTCCACATCATTGCCTAGTTTCTGGCCACTAGCACAAAAGCCAGATAGCAGATAGGTTAGGAGGTATTCACCAAGGTTAGAATTAGGAAGATTCAGAATGCAAAGAAGGTATTTCAGGAATAACCAGCAGAGAAATAATTATAACAATGTTGGAGAATGAAATGGCAGAGGGTGGGATATTGTGGAACATAAAAATGGTTATTATAGGTAAGAAGGCTGTTAGTTTCCTGCCAGTAAGAGATATAGGAGTAGAGGAATTTTTCATCAGCTAAAGTATTAAGCCTCTAAAGAAGGAAAAGATGGAGAAAATCAGCAGGAAGATGTTTCTGAATATGGGCACAGAGGTTGGCATTAATGAGGTTAACAAAGAGAGTAGAGAAAAGGAGGGTGTTATGAAGTGACACTCCAGCACTAAGAGTCAGTCATGTGACATCATGTGATCATGCACAAGATACCCCATTTTAAGCTTAACCCTAGTCTATGGTCTGTTTCCTTTAAGAGTATTTATTATTTCTTTCCCTAGCAGTGGTCATGTAACCATAAGTCACCTGACATGGATTTTCCTGGGATCTTCCCTGGAACTGCCCTCCATCTTATCTCCATGGATCTCATCTGATCTGGATCTGGATCTGAACCCTAGATGCATCTGTGGCAGATCTACAGATTGGATCTTATCTGTGGCAGAGATCTCTGTCCTCATGGTGCAAGCACCTCTGACCCTGCATTCTATTCATAGATTACTTCTCTTCCATTCTCCCACATCTGCATAGCCTCCTGCCATACTCTTAATCTCTGCCCCATGCTTTCCCCTTATGTTTCTTATCTATTAACCCAGGGTCTAGGGCATTCCCTGATTAGATAGTTCATGTACTTAGTTAGCATGGTCCATGCTCAGGATCCCATAATATATAAAGGCAAGGGTAGGCAAGCTGGGATTTCCCAGTCTTGCTCACTTGAGTCTTGGTCTTGGTTTAGTTCTACTGGCATAGGCATTAGTTTATTGCCCCTTTGACTCAGCCTTATCAGCACTTGCTTACAAGTGCCTTGGCTCTTACTTTCATCTCACCATGCCTAGTTCCAGGCCACTAGCACAAAAGCCAGATAGCAAGATTAGGAAGGCACTCCCCAAGGGTTAGGGTTAGGAAGGTCAATGCATTAATAGTTGCATTTCAAAGGGTAATTACTTGGTTGTCAAGGAAAGTGTTAGAGTAGAGGTCAGAATGGTGAAATAGAGTATTAGATTCAGTGAGAGAGTAGCTGGTGACATGCAAGAGTTGCAGGTCAAAGTTGGTGATACCAAGAAGCCAATGGGCTTGGCAATGGTTAAGTCTCTAAGGGAATTTAAAGTATGTTAGATTTTTATAGTTAGTAAAGACTTGAATGTATTGTGATGGCAATGTTGAACAATGTGCAGACAAGCTTCTAACTCTAGACAAGGGCTTATTGATGTCAGTATATGGTGAGAGTAAAATATGAGATGATATATAAGTGAACACCTATACTAGATAATACAAGTGCTCAAGACTGGGGCTTGAGATATGCTAAAGCTATAGTATTTATACAGTACTGAGAGGTACATGGATCAGGACCCTGATAGGAATTCTCCCACAGACCCTGAGGCACCATCAAATGGAAAAGAAGCATCCATGAGAATAGCCAATGGCTAAAAGGGAGCAGAGCTTTTGAAATGGAAAAGAAGCAAGAAAGAGCAGAAATGAAAAACAGACTAAAGACATGAGGCTAACCCTATGCCCTGGGTCTAGAGCTGTCATGTGACCCATCAGGTGCCTAGATAAGATAAAAGATTAGATAACCACATGGTAAAGATAAGATAAGGTCACATGATCAAAATTTGAAAAAGTAAACTATAACACTACCCTCTTTTTAGATCTTAGATTCCAGATGAGACTCTTGTAATGATATGGCATTGGTGAAGTTTTCATATGGCTTGAAGAGGGAAAGAAAAGAGATAAGATCAATGGTGAAGAGACATTAAGGCACTGACAGATAAAGCTTGTGGAATTTTTCAACTAGATCAGGAGAATTAGCTAAATTATTCCTTGTTTGCCAGATATGATTATTATTGCTATATCCAGCCCAATGTACCAGATATTTCAGCTTGCCTTTGCAAATTCTAGAGTCAACAATATAATTGACCTTGTATTTTTCATGACCTTTCTCAGTAATAATTATGGAATTAGGAGTAAGAATGTCTTGTTCTTGAAGTGAAGGAAGATATGGCTTAATATGTGAGATATTTACTATAGGATGAATATGCATCATTGTGGGCAGTTTGAGATAAACAGCATGA
>JBBPKN010001487.1:0-15720 GCA_038089275.1 Pulveroboletus cf. rosaemariae | reverse complement strand
CTATGCCCTGGGTCTAGACCAGTCATGTGACCCGTCACGTGCCCTGATAAGATAAAAGATTAGATAACCACGTGGAGAAGATAAGATAAGGTCACATGATCAAAGTTTGAAAAATCGGACTATAACAGATCTCCTCTATGACTGTCCTCTTATCTAGCCTCTTAGAGTTAGGGTTCCATTCTTGTGTTTCTCTCTCAGCATCCTAGCCTAGGGCTAGCCTTAGAGGATCTGAGTCATAACAACAAACTCTACAGTTTCCTCAAGCAGCTCCCCATTCCAGAAAAGCCATGGAATTCTATCTTTATAGATTTCATTGAACAACTCCTGACTTTCTCCAGTTACTTCACCATCCTTGTCATTATAGATTATCTATCAAAGCAGTGTATCTTCATTCCTACAAATGACAAGGTGACCTTCCCAGAGCTTGCTAAACTCTTCTTACTTCATGTTTTCTCCAAACATGGAGTTTCCTCCCACATCACCTCCAATCAAGGTTCCAAGTTTGTTTTCCATTTCTTTCATTTCCCAGGTCAAGCCCTTAACATCCACCTCCACTTCATCTCCAGGTATCATCTGGAAGGTGATGGTCAAACCAAGTGAATAAACCAAGTCCTAGAGTAGTATCTATGCATTTATTACAACTATCAGCAGGACAACTGGTCTAAACTCCTGCCCCTTGTGGAGTTTGCTTATAACAATGTCTCTAATGCTACCACAGGTGTTTTCCCTTTCTTTATCAACAAGGGCTACCATCTGAACATCTCCATGCACCCAGAATGTGATCTCACCTCTACTCAAGCTTAAGAATATGCCATTGACCTCAACTCTCTCCATGCCTTCCTTTATGAAGAAATAGCTGCCACTCAAGTCAGATATCAAGAATCTGCAGATGCCTGATAATCTCTGGCACTGGACTTTAAAGTAGGTGACCAGGTATTTATTAAGGCTAAGCACTTCAGGACTACATGGCCATCCAAGAAACTTGCCAAGAAGAACTTAGGTCCTTATTCCATTATTGCTTGGGTGGGCTCACTATTCTTCATACTCTGCCTTCTGAAGAACATGAAGTCCATTCATCCAGTCTTCCACATCTTTTAACTCAAACCCTCTGTTCCCAATGTGATCCCTGATCACATGTAGCCACCCCCACCACCAGTTGAGATCAATGGTAAACCAAAGTTTGAGATCTCTAAAATCCTAGACTCAAAGATAGATCATAGGTGAAGGAACTGCAAACTACTATATTTGATCAAGTGATTAGGTTATGAGGGTACTAACAAGGAGATCTCATGGCTCCTTGCCACTGAATTAGGTCATGCTTCAGAGATTGTTGTGAAGTTTCATCTCTGTTATTCAGACAAATCCAGGCCATTATAATGGACCAACTGAGTAGTGAATCCAGCAATCTAGTTACATGATCCCCTACCTACTCAAAGATCACCTTTTAACCTCCTCCTTGGCTCCATCATCTACTACAGAGATTTCACCAACTTTCACACAAAGCTCTGACAGCTCTGCTGCCACCTCAACTTCCCTGTTCTTGCTCCCCAAACTTCTGGCTTCTCCAGTTTCCACCACCCCTGCCTTTCCCAATGCATCAATTAGCTACTGCCTTTCCCAATGTATCAACCAGCTGTCCTAGCAGCTGGTTCTTGTGCTTTGTCTCCCACCATACCTTCCCACCTCCCTTATTGATGCCTCCATCAGGCAACAGCCCTCAGCCATCTGCTAAAGACCCTTCTCTGTCTCCTTTGAGTCTGCCCTGATACTGGGCACCCCCTTCTCTCCTACCTTCCATCTCCACTTCCTTTCCAGCTTCTCCTGGCTGGGGCAGTCACATCTCATCTTTGCCTGGGCCCATCTCATACTCCAGCCCCTGGTCATTACACCTCTGGCACTCCAGTTCCTCTTTCACTCTTCTTTTGCCATTGCCACTACTCAACCCCACCTGGGCTTGGCAAAGCTCCTTCACCTAAACCAGGTTTGAGTGCTAGGCCCTGACTGCATTTCCAGTACTTATCCATTTCTAGACCACCTCCACTGCCTTCTGTGCCTCCTCCACTTTCTTTCAAGTCTTCTTCTCTCTTCTCACTTTCCCCCACCACTTCTGCTTAGCATACTTCATGTTATCAAGCTCCTCTTTGTCTTTGATGCACTTCTCAAGGCACTCATCAGACCAGGTGTGAATGTCAGCAAATGAAGACATGATAAGAGGAACTTGTGTGGAAGTCTTGGGGTAGTATTCACTTTTATAGATTTCTAGCCAGCTAAAACTCCAATGCCTGCTCTACTCACTTATTAATCAAGAGCACATGCTTAACAGCCTTCAGGGGTTCAGACCTTAAGAGGGAAATACTGTCACATCCCATGCCAACAGGTCAACTCTACTATGTCTCTGGTGCAACTCCAGTTGCTTTCATACTTTAAACTGCATATTTCCTGGTTCCCTTTACCTCTGTCTTTACCTACCTAATGTTGATTACAACTTTACCTATGCTAACTCCATACCATTCCAATACAACTCCATAGTTTCTCTGATCTTACTTCCTGTTTCTGTCCCTTTCTGCCTTACCTCTTCCTGTCATTATTTAGTTTTCAGTTTGACATTATTCAATGTTGTCTCCTCATACATCTCCATTTGTATCCAGGATGCATTGGCACCTGCTTTGCTTATGAGACAACTCCTTTCACATCTTCATTTCTTCCTTAGATAATCCACTTTTCCAAGGTATAAGTATGGTAGCTCTGTATCTTGTACCTTAGTTTGAATATTAACCATAACACAACATTACAATCCTCTTTGACCCCCTCCTGCTTCACAACTTGATGTCATATCTCTCATTGGAAAAAGCCCTATGGCCTATTCCAGACCTTCAACAGTTTCTAACCCCTCCATAAATCAGGGCATCCAGTACTAGCATAAGGGTGCACCACATAAGGTAAAGCCAAGCCCTGTTCACTCCAGAGTTATCTGAAGTACCCCCAGAGTACATTGCAATTTTATAATACCCATTCAATTAATCAAACCTTCCTGAATCCCTCCAGAAGTCTCCAGATATCCCTGGAGCTTCTGAAGTATGACCTTTCCTCAGATTCATGCATTACTAAGGTGCTGGAACCTGACCTTTGCCCCCATAAGCCACAAGGGTTTTGTTCAGGAAGGAGATTGGTATAGTGTACTCAAACATGAGAGATACCTTTTTAACAGCATATTCATACTCTTACTTGCACTTCTCCAAGCCTTTACTTCAGGATTAGCCTTGACTGTCTCTTAACACTCAACTCCAAACCATCTGCATGCTTTTCACACTCATAGGTAATCCCTTCAAGGTCTCCAGAACTTCAATCCATCCCTTGTGCTATCTGTTAGACTAACCACCAATAACCCCATTATGACTTTGCACTCTTCTGGGCACCTGAATCCTAAGTTGATCTATCATTCATATGGCACAAGCCCCTTACTACCTCTGACCTTCCAAGCCTCTCTGAGCCACTCCAACATTCTATGATGTCAGTTACTGGCTCCAGTTGCTTGAAATATATGTACCTAGATTTGACTTCTGATTTCTAATCCTGGCATTTCCCTATTCCTGACTTCAGGCTCTCCAGAGTAGCTGTGACTCTCTCTTATCATATAGTGTCACTAGTCCTCATGGACCCTTGAATGCAGTTTAGGTTATGGTTGCCTATCCATAAGTGCCATATTCTCCATTTTTCCCTGTTTTTTTCTGGCAGCTGACTTTGATCCTCTGATACTTTGTTGTCATCTGGTAATCCTTGACAGAAAACCACTTCATGTTACTCTGAACCATTTCAAACACCTGCTCATGCCTAGTTCTCACCATTATAGTTTAAGCATCTCTCTAGCTGTTACAAACAAACAGTTTGAATGCACAAGAGTCACATGACCATCACATGACCATGAGACTCCTATGCCAGATTGAGCCAAACCCTAGGCTATGGTTAGTCTTATTTAGAGTATACCTCAACTAAAGGGCTAGCATAGGTGTTATAATGTACTTTTTCATTTTTACTCTTTTTGGACTTATCTTCTTACTATTGCAACTCTTCACATTGTCACATCACGTGACACTTTCACATCTTCATCTTTTCACATCTTTCACCTCTTCACTATTTCACACTTTCACATTATCACATTGTCACAAGGCACAAGTCTAGAGCAATCTAGACTCTAATGTCATGCCTTATGTTCAGCACATGTATTTCTAGGTCCCTGCTCCTTTATTGCTACTGGTTAGATTACTGTACATTACTTTAGGGCCAGCACCATATACATGGTCTGTGCATATACTGTAGCAATATATAAGGAGGTTGGCTCAAGCCTGGGTTTTCCCAGTCTTGTGCACTTGAATCTTTCAGTTCTTATTACTTCTTGGCATTTATCTTTTTCTCTATTGCCTAGTTTAAAGTCACTAGCATAAAAGCTTTATCTTAGGACTTAGGAAGAATAGCACACACCAAGGTTGGGTGTTTTAGGTCAATGCATCAAGTTGTTGCATTTCAATAGGATTAGCAGCAGATCTCAGATAATGATATCTTCTGATCTAATCTAGATGACATCTGATCTTGGATCTAGATTGATGAATCTGGTCTGTGGCAGAGATTCAGATGAGATCTTCTTAGCCTCAAGACTAAGATACTATCTTCATATTCATTAACTCTGCAGTCTTTCTTTCCATTCTTGTGCTTTTTTTCCATTTAGATCCTTGATATGCATGGTCAATTAGTCATATCCTTTACCCTCACCCTATGCCCAGTTACCTCTTTAGTATTTATCCCAGACAGGCTTGATGGTCTGTGCACCACTCTAGATAGTATAAATAGACTGCCCATGTAGCTCTTAGCTCCCCAGTTTTGAGCACTTTGTTTGTTTAGCCCTCTAGGCATTCAATAGACAAGCTAGTGTTTGGTTCCAGCTCCTTAGGCTTAGCTACCCTGAGCATCTTATCCTTCCAAGTCCTATATCACCTTTAGTGGCAGGCCTATATTTATTTACCATCTCATTCTTTCAATCAACACTGATATCAATATTGGCACAATTCCAAGGCCATACTGGGTTAGGAGTTTATAGCTCATCTGCACAGTGTGCTGAACCACCACCATAACACTAGCCATTTCCCAGTCTCTTCCTTGATAAGTTACTCTAGGATTTTCAGTAGGCAGTTATTATCCTCTTGCATTTGTTCTCTACTCCTAGGCAACCCATTTCTGGCCATTGGTCCTAGTCTTTTGAGACCTGGCCTCCTGAGTATGACAAGTCTATTAAATCTGAACTCCTTGTCTCTCCAACCTCTGACACTGTACTTCCATGCACTTCTGATTATTATAATCTCTTATGGGATATCTTGTTCTATTTAGGATTTGGAAGCTCCAATACTTCAACCCTATTCCATCCATTCCTGCTTTTTTCCAATGCTTTTCCTTTTTCTTCATTTTTGCCTCTTCTGCTCAAGCTATTGGATCTTCACATACTCTACCAAGATTGTTGGATTTACTCTGTCAATGCCTAGCATCATTCTCTGCTGGATGGTTTGTGTTCATTGATTCTAGAACACCACTAACTCATGCACTGTGGTCTAATGACCCCAGGTATTGAGTAGTACCTCATCTGTTCACTGGATAGTGCATACCAGCACCTTGCACATCCCCTGTAGCTCTGTACTACTCCAGTTTCAGCTAACTCTAATTCTGAATCATAGCTTTTTCATCATTATCTGGTAGTTATGACTCTGTTGCCTAAGTGTGCAGTCACCTCTGTGTTACTCTGTTCTCTGTAGCAGGCCAGTTTCATCTGTTGATATGCCTACCAGAAAAACACCTTCATCTGCCTCTGACCTTTTCCAAACTTGTAGCATTTGACCCTTTATTCTTCTTCACCCTTGGCATTCCCACCATCTGTTTCCTTATTCTTGTAGTTTTAAAATATACCTACCTTTCTGACCAACCAGGCTTTAGAAGCACCACCTCTCTTCCTCTGTACTTCAATGTACTCACCATATTTCATCTCACATGCCCAAAGTTTCTTGCCCTCTCCAGGCATCTCCATTCCTTTCCATCTCCCCAGAAAGCTCACTATTCCATCATAACTGTGCTGCAATTACCCTCTCTTTTCCTACTTGCAGTTAATTGAGCTTTGTTTCAGTTTCTTATGGGTATCTGCTTGAATTTCCTCTGTATAGTACTATATTGTTGATATGCAACAATCTGATGCATTGACCTAAAACACCTAAATCTTGGTGTGTGCTGATCCTAAGTCCTGAGTAGAGCTTTTATGCTAGTGGCTCTGAACTAGGCAAGAGTAAATGAAAAGATAAGAGCCAAGAGTTACAAGAACTGGAAGGTTCAAGTGCACAAGACTAGGGAAACCCAGGCTTGAGCTAACCTCCTTTTATATTGCTATATACTGTGCACAGACCATGTAACTGGTGCTGGCCCTAAAGTATTGTATAGTAATCCCTCCAATAGCAATAAGAGAGTGAGAACTTAGAAATACATGAGATAAACATGAGGTGTGACATTAGAGTCTAGATTACTCTAGATCCATGCCATGTGAAGGTGTGAAAGGTGAAAGTGTGAAATGGTGAAGATGTGAAGATGTGAAAAGGTGAAGGTGTGGAAGGGTCACATGACATGACAATGTGAAGAGTTGCAATAGTGAGAAGATCAGTCCAAAAAGAGAAAAATTGAAAAAGTACATTATAACAATTGTTTTCACTAATATGCCACCTCTCTATAATTCCCTCTGATTGCCTTTGATATTCTTGGTCCCTTCCTGGGAAACCTTTGTTTCATGGAATTCTCTCCACATCTCTCCATTCTTTTTAACTTCTACCTGGGAAATCCTTGCTTTTTGGGCATTGTTTTCTAACAACTTCATTTCTGCTTGTGGATCTTCCCTTACTTTTTCTTCTCTGTCATCTTGAAACCTGTTTTTCCATTTCCCTGGATATTCTTTTTCCTGGAAGATATTCTGCTCTTCTGTGTCTTCTGGGAATCCTGCTCTTTTTCCCTGGATATTCTTTTCCTGGAGATGGTTCTGCTCTTCTGCATCTCCTGGGAATGTATTATAATCATTTTGACATATTCCAGGGATACTCTGGATAACTCCAGAGTGGACAGGGCTTGGCTTTATCTTATGTGGTGCACCCTTATGCTAGTACTGAGTGCCCCAATTTACAGAGGGGTCAGAAACTATTGGAGGTCTGGGATCAGCCATAGGGCTTTTTCCCAACAAAAGGTATAATGTCAAGTTATGAAGTAAGTTGAGGAACTTAGAGTAGGGTGCGATGTCAAGTCATGAGGCAGGAGAGGTCTGGGGGGGATCATAACATTGTATTATAGTTGATATTCAAACTGAAGTACAAGATACAGAACTCCAGTACTTATACCTCAGAGAGGCAGATTATCTAAGGAGGGAATGGAGATATGAAAGAAGTTGTCTCTTAAGTGAAGCAGGTGCCAATACATCCTGGATACAAATGGAGATGTCAGAGAAGACAACGTCAAATAATGTCAAACTAAAACTAAGTGATGACAGGGAGAAGCATGGCACAAAGGAACAGGAACAGAAAGTGAGGTCAGAGGAACAATGGAGTTGTATTGGAATGGTATGGAGTTAGCATAGGTAAAGTTGTACTTATTCATCAGGTAGGAAAAGATGGAGGTAAAGGAAACTAGGAAACATGCAGCTTAAAGTGTAAAAACAACTGGAGTTGCATTAGAGACATAGCGGAGTTGACCTGTTGGCACAGGATGTGACAGAATACTGCTTATTTCTTTAGCACCTCCTCCAAACCCCTCTGTTGTTTTCTGCCCTGGAAATCCCTTGATTTTCCAGCCTTGTTCTAATAACTCTGTTACTCTTTACCTTCAGTTCCCATTCCTCCTCTGATCTATCATCCAAAAACCTGTCCTTTCATTTTTCCTGGGTTTTTCTTTTCCTTTGGGAATATTTCTGCTTTTCCTGTATTCTCTGGGACTTCCCCATTTCCATGCCTGTCCTTTTGCTTGGCCTTTTCTTCCAGCCTCCCTCCCATCTCTCCAGGTACTTCTGGATCCCTTCTGCTTCACACTTTGTGTCATTGTTAAAACTTTCATCCCACTAAAAGGAAACTGTTAAAACCTATACCAAGATAAGTATACTTTTAACCAGTTCCTTTTTTTTTTAAATGAAACTCTTGACACTAAAGGAAGGTCAGAACTCCAGGGGGCTCTGGAGAGCTCCAGGGAAATCTAGGAAGGGTTTCAATGGTCAAATGGGACTCAGTTTACCTTATGTGATGCACCCTTGCACTTCCTGGTGTCCTAATTTACATAGATGTTGGGGGTGGGTAAGAAGGCTATCTCTATGCCCAATAGAAGGGACAGGCAGAACAAGGAGAGTTAAGCCTAGTCATGAGGGTGAGACCTTGTGACTCCTTCAAGAATATTGCTTGGCCTTAGAGGTACTCTGGAGTAATCCAGAGGATCAGGGTGAGCCCAAGGGCTCGAGCAGAGTGAGGATGACAACAAAAGGGTGTGTCATATTCCAGACCTCTGATTCAAATTCTGACACCATTCTGACCTGGCTTACAATTGGTCTTCACACCTAGTAAGCCACTCCAGCCCTCTGACTCCCCTCCAAGCAACTCCGGCCCTCCATTACCATTCTAGTCTTTCCCAGCTACACATGTATGCTTCTCATCCCTCAGCATTATACACTCCCCTGGGCTTCTGCTCCCACTCTGCCCCATTCTGCTTCCAGTCTATCTCTGCTCCAGTTAAGTACTACCCTAGTTCCCCTTTATCATCTCTGGGCCATTCTGATATAACTCCATTATGGTTCCCAGTCAGTTACCATTACCATCATTGTTACTATTTCTATTCTGTTCCTGTTCCTTGCTTTCCCCTGTTTCATCCTGTCACCCTTCAGTTTTAGTCTAATATGATTGAATATTGTCTTCCCTGACATCTCCATTTGTTTCCTAGATATCTAGACATCTGCTTCGCTTCTGAGTTTGCACCTGTCTTATTTTGTTACACTTCTAGATAGCTCTGCCTCACTGAGGTATAAGTACTGTAGTTTTGTATCTTGTACCTCAGTACAAATATCAACAAAAACAATAGAAACACCCTCTTGTCATCATCCTCACTCTGCTCAAGCCCTTGGGCTCAGTCTGACCCTCCAGGTTACTCCAGAGTACCTCCAAGGCCAAGCAAGATCCTCAAAGGAGTTGCAAGGTCTCATCCCCATGACTAGGCTTGACTCTCCTTGTCCTGCCTGTCCCTCCTGTTGAGCATAGAGACAGCCTTTGCCTACCCCCAACATCTATGTAAATCAGGACAATAGAGAAGTGCAAGGATGCACCACATAAAGTGAAGCTGAATCCCATCTGACCATTGAAACCCTTCCTAGATTTCCCCGGAGCTCTCCAGAGTCCCCTGGAGTTCTGACCTTCCTTCAGCATCAAGGATTTCATTTAAAAAAAAGAAACTGGTTAAAAGTATACTTATCTTGATATAGGTTTTAATAGTCTCCTTTTTAGTGGGATGAAAGTTTTAACAGTATATTCATACTCTTACTTGCACTTCTCTTGCCTTCACATAAGGATCAGCCTCCACTGTCTCTTAATACTCAACTCCAAACCACCTGCATGCTTGGCACACTTATGGGTAATCCCTCTGAGATCTTCAGAACTTCATTCCATCCCTTGTGTCAGCTGTCAGGATATGAACACCAATAACACCACTACAACCTCGCACTCTTCTGGGCATTTGACCCCTAAGTTAATCTAGTTCTTATGGCACAAGCCCCTTACAGCCCCCAATATTCCAAGTCACTCCAAGCCACTCCAATGATTCTATGATGTCAGTCACTGGCCCCTGTCACTCGAAACACATGCACCTAGATTCAACTTCTAACTCCTGACCCTGGCATTCCCCTATTTCCAACTCCAGACTCTCCAAAACAGCTGTGATTTCCTACTATCATATAGCACCACCAGCCCTTATGGATCCTTGAATGCAGCTTAGGTTATGATTTCCTACCAATAAGTGCCACTCCCTCCATTTTTCCTGCTCTTTTCTGGCATCTGACTCTGGTTCTCTGACACTTTGTTGTTACCAGGTAATTCTTGATGGAAAACCACTTCATGTTACTCCAGACTATTCCAACCACTTTCTCATGCCTAGATCTAGCCATTGCAGTCTAAGCATCCCCCAGCCACCTCCTAGCCCCTTTTTGACAAGTCACTCCAGAATTACCAATAGGTGGTCATCAACCTCTAGTGTCTGTTCTCTACTCCTAGGTGACCCATTTCTGGCCATCAGTCCTAGCCTTTTGAAACCCATTCTCCCAAGCATGACAAGTCTATTAAACCTGTACCTCTTGCCTCCCTGATCTCTGGCACCATCTTTCTGTGCACTTCCAATCATTACAACCCCCATTGGGTATCTTGTCCTATTTCAGATTTGGGAGCCCCAACACTCCAACCTTTCCACCTGCTTCTGCTTCTTTTGATGCCTCACTGTCTCTTTTGATTTCATCTCTTCTGCTCAAGCTATCAGACCTCCACAAATCCTACAAAGACTGTTGGCTTTACTCTGTCAATGCCTAGCATCACCCTCTACTGGATGGTTTGTGTTCACTGATTCTAGGACACCACTAACTCACTCACTGTGGTCTGTTGATCCCAGGTATTGAGTAGTACCTTGTCTGTTCATTGGATAACACATGCCAGCATTCTGTGCACTCCCTGTAGCTCCATATCACTCCAGTTTCAGCTAATTCTGATCTCAAACCACAGCTCTTGTTGTCATAATCTAGTAGTTACAACTCTGTTGCCTAAGTGCATGGTTATTTCTGTGTCACTCTGCTTCTGTAGCAGGCCAGTTTTGTCTGTTGATACACCTACCAGGAAGACCTCTGTCTGCCTCCAACCTTCTCCAAACTTGTAGCATTAGACTGTTATTCTTCATTGCCTGTGGCACCTCTGCCACCTGTTTTCTTATCCTTGCAGCTAAGATATACCCACCTTGCTGACCAACCAGGCTTCAGAAGCACCACCCCTCTTCCTCTGCACTCTGCTATGCCCCCTGCATTTCATCTCACACATTAAAAGTCTCTTGCCCCCTCTAGGCATCTCCATCCATTTCTGCCTCCCCAGAAAGTTCACACTTCCATCATGACTGCACTGCAATTACCCTTTTCCTTCCCTGCTCATGGTTATTTGAGTGTTGTTTCAGTTCACTATGGTTCTCTGCTTGGATTTCTTCTGTATGGCACTACATTTGTTTTATGTATCACCTCCCTATAACCCCATGCTGTTGGCACCCTCTGTTCCCTTATGGGAGACCTGTTTGGCAGAATTGTCTCCACACCTCTCCATCTCTTGCCCAAAAGATCCTTGCTCTTCAGACATGGTTCCTGACAACTCCATTTCCACTTGCAGGTATTTCCTTTTTTTCTGCATGTCTAAAATACAGCTGCTGATGCATTGACCTAAAACCTAAACACCTAGCCTTGGTGTGTGTGAATAATCCTGAGCAGTTTCTTTGATCTTAGAGCAACAAGAACTAGGCAAAAATAAGTGAGAAGTAAGAGCCAAGGGACTTGTAGAACTGGAAGATTCAAGTGCACAAGACTGGGAAAACTCAGGCTTGAGCCAACCTCCTTATATATTGCTACATAATGCACACAGACCATGTAAATGGTGTTGGCCCTAAAGTGATGTACAATAAGCCAACCAATAGCCATAAAGGAGCAGTGACCTAGAAATACATGAGTTAAATATGATGCATGACATCAGAGTCTAGATTGCTCTAGACTTGTGCCATGTGAAGATGTGAAATGTGACAAGGTGACAAGGTGAAGTGTGAAGGTGTAAAAGAATCACATGATGTGATAATGTGAAGAGCTACAGTAGTATAAAGATAAGTCCAAAAAAAGTAAAAATGAAAAAGTGCATTATAACAATGTTGTCTTAGGATCTGCCCTTCTGTTTCCCTGGATATTCTTTTTCCAGTAGACCTTCTCTCTTCTGTGTCTTCTGGGGATTCTTTTGTTCTGGATATCCTTTCCTTGATGATGATTCTGCTCTTCTGTGTCTCCTGGAAATGCTACTCCTTTCTTCAGAACCCTTTAGAACCCCTCCATTATTTGCCTTGGGAATTTCTTGTTCTTCCAGCCTTGTTCTAATGGCTCTGTTTCTCTTGCCTTCTGTTCTCGTTCCTTCTAACCTGTTATCTGGGACTTGTCCTTTCATTTTCCCTGGGTTCTCCTTCTTCTTTGGGGATCTTTCTGCTTTTCCTATGTTCCCTGGAACCTCTCCATTCTTGTGTCTGTCCTTTTGGTTGGCCTTTCCTTCTGGCCTCCCTCCCATCTTTCCAGATCCTTCTGGACCATTTCCATTTTGCACCTTGTGCTGCCCCTGGCACCTTTCCTTTTTGTTTCCTAGTTGACAATGGGATGTTAACCTTGAGGAGAGAATAGCATCTAGTGACCACACTGGGAACTGCTGCTTGCATCTAGCAATCTGGTCCCCCTGCACTCTTGCCCTTTCCTCCATTTCCACTCAGCTCTCTGATTCCTCTCTGGTCTCTTTCACCACAGTACCTAGGCCACCTGGTCAACTGTCTACCTTCATGCAATGACCAGACATGCTCTGCACCAATTGCTCCCTCCAACCACCTTTACCACTAGTGCAGTGCCTGACTCCTACCTATGTCAACTGTACCCAGCCCTGATTGTTTCTGGTCATCTTTGGCTCTTCCCTGAGTAGCCCACCTCCCTCCCCTTGTTGCTGCACATAGATGATGTGCAATTCAATCAATATATAGACATTGGTTATGTATAGGAGGCAAGGCCAGCAAGCAACTCTCAGCAGAACATTCACTCCTCCAGATCTTCTCTGGCTCCCACCATGATATCCTCTGGCTCTGTCCCAGCCCTGAGTTTGGCCACAAAAATCCTCATTCCCTCTCTGGCCCTCTGACCTCCACACTCCTCCCACTAAGCATCATAATCAATTACATGAACACCAGAATCTGCCCTGAGATATCCCTTTTGGTGGCCCTCCTCTGTCTGAATCTTGACTAGGTCATGAAGGAGCCTGTTTTGCTTCCTTAAGTCCTGGTAAATCAGACCACCAACCTCACAGATTGCATTGGCAACCAATCCATCACCTGTCATACCAACTCCATGGGCTGCCTCATTAAGAGCAGTGAGGTTCCAGACTCCTTCTGCCATTCTGACCTGTACTCTGCCCCTATCTCTTTGGCTATTGTTTGCTCCCCCTATTCCCATTGAGGCACCAGCCTTGTATGCCTCAACTCTGTGCCTTCTTCTTTCCTGATTTTTGGCCATTATAAGGGCCATCCCATCATTGGGATGGAGAGTGAGCTGGACATCCAACCAGAAGTAGAGATCTGGGAATTCATCCATGTTAGAGCCAGAAAATGAGTGTCAACTTCTTTCCCTCAGGAACTTATCTTTCTTGAGCCAACTCCATGCTAACCTCAACTCTAACCAAGTACAGAATCCATTTACCCTCGATCATCATGTTTTAGTTCCTTTTGGAGATAAACAAACCTCCCTTAACTCTGCCCTAGATCTGACCCTTCCAACATTTGTTTTGATCCTTATTTGACTATCAGACTCTAGTCTAAATTCTGACCTTCTCTCCAGAAGTCTTTCTGATGCCCCATGTCTCTCCACTTCTACCCCTTTGTTTTTTTTTCAGTTTCTCTGTCTTTATGGCAGAAGTAACTGTTTTTGATATTGGGTTTTAATCTCATCCCTTTGGGAAATTCAGCTATTTCTTCCATCTGTTCTTGGCTGTCCTTTTGTTCCCCTTATCACCCCATGACCACCCAAGGTACCACTTGCCTGATCATGAGATTTCATTTTGACAGGTTATTACAATTTGTGGAAACCTTACTTTTCAGACTTACTCCACATGTTCTCTGAACTTGTTTACTCAAGGCTTGAAGCCTTCACTTCAGAAGTCATTAACCCCCTTTTCATATCCTTATTTCTGGCCCCCCCAGATCATTTCTAAACCCTGAACTCTGTTACAAAGACAAACTAGGGTAATTACTACACTACTCTAGTACCATTACATCTTTGTCTTTGTCCCTTTCCACCTCCTTCTGGACCCCTATCCTAAGCTCTGCCACCTCTCCCACCACCTTTTCCTCTTCACCATCCTCTGGCCCACTCTCTGCATCCTCTTCACTCACCTTCCATGTGGGATCAAGGATGTCGACCAGCTGTGCTAGCAGCTGGTCCTCCCTTCTTATCTTCCACACCACCTGATCCCCTACCTTCTGTAAGGTTGCTGCCAGCAGGTGACAGCCCTCTGCCACCTGCTCAGTACTGTCCTCCACTCTTTCTGAGTGAGCCCTCTTTTTGGGCCACTCCTCCTCTGCATCTCTTCAATGCCACTTCTGCATTGGCTTCTCCTTCCCCAGACATTCACACCTTGCCTTGATCTCTTGACAGGCCAAGCACAATGTGGACTTCCCCATGCCCACCTCACACTCCATTCCCCTATCCATGCACCTCCAGCATGCTGGTGCCTCCTCTGCCCTTTGTTTCCCTTTATTATTGCTGGGCCCTGCTTGGGCCTGCACTTATGCCACCTGTTGATCATTAGTGGTGCATTTCACAGGATAACAACTGTGGTTCTCACCTTTTCTTGAGCAGCTGCCTCTGCCACTCTCTGGGCCCTCTGGGTCTCCTCTGCCTGCCTTCAGACAGCCTCCTCCTCTGCCTTTCAGATCTCTTCTGCCCTCCTTCATTCCTCCTTCTTCCTTGCCTTTGCGCACCTCTTGCACTTGGCATATTTGATGTCACTCAATGCCTTATCATCATCAGCACACTCTGCGATATGTTCATTGGCCCAGGCCATGAGATTTTTGAATACAGCCATGTTATTTTAATAAAGGAAGGACAAGCTACCATTGAAGTCCCCATTTTTATTCATGAGTGAGCCAAGAAACTCTGCTCTTCCACTCCATTGAAACTAAACAAGGTCATGTGCTTGTTATCTCCACAACTCTCTGCTCTACCTCTGATGTTACTAAAGCATGTGATTATATGCCCATCACCACACTATCACAGATCACATGTTCATACCCTCTGTACCCTGGGCCAATGGCCTTCAAGGGTTCAGGCCTAAGGAGAAGATACTATTATATCCCAGATCTCTAACCTGAATTCCAATACCATTCTGACCTGGCTTACAATTGGTCTTCATGCCTAGTAAGCCACTCCAGCCCTCTGACTTCCCTCCAAGCAACTCCAGTCCTCCATCACCATTTCAGTCTTCCCCAGCTACATATGTATGGTTCCTGCCCCTTAGTGTTATATGCTCCCCTGGGCTTCCACTCCCACTCTGCCCCATTCCACTTCCAGTCTATCTCTGCTCTAGTTAAGTACTACCCTAGTTCCCCTTTGTCATCTCTGGGCCATTCTGATATAACTCTATTATGGTTCCCAGTCAGTTACTGTTACCATCATTGTTACTATTTCTGTTCTGTTCCTATTCCTTGCTTTCCCCTGTTTCATCCTGTCACCCTTCAGTTTTAGTCTGACATGATTGGATATTGTCTTCCCTGACATCTCCATTTGTTTCCTAGATATCTAGACATCTGCTTCGCTTCTGAGTTTGCACCTGTCTTATTTTGTTACACTTCTAGATAGCTCTGCCTCTCTAAGGT
>JBBPKN010001486.1:0-15734 GCA_038089275.1 Pulveroboletus cf. rosaemariae | reverse complement strand
AATAGTGACAATAATGGTAACAGTAACTGAGAGCAGGAATGGGAATGGAGTTATACTGGGATGGTCCAGAGATGATGAAATGGAACTAAGGTAGTACTTAACTGAAACAGAGATAGACTGAAAACAGAATAGAGCAGAGTGTGAGTGGAGGGCTGGGGAAGCATATACTGACAGAGAGTGTCATATCCTGTACCTCTGACCCAATTCTGACCCTATCCCAACCCAGCTTATGATTGGTCCTCATACCTAATAAGCTACTCTAGCCCTTTGACTCTTCTTTAGGCAACTCTGGCCCTCTATCACCATTCCAGTCTGCACTAGCTACACATGTATGCTTCCCACCCCTTCATTGGTATATATGCTCCCCTGGCCCTCCACTCCCACTCCACCCTATTCCATTTCCAGTCTATCTCTGTTCCAGTTAAGTACTACCTTAGTTCCATTTTGTTGTCTTCAGACCATCCTGGTATAACTCTATTACCATTTCCACTCTCAGTTACTATTACCATCATTGTCACTATTCCTGTTCCATTCCTATTTCTTGCTTCCCCTTGTTTTATCCTGTTACCCTTCAGTTTCAGTCTGACATAATTGGACATTGTCTTCCCTGACATCTCCATTTATTTCTTAGATATTTAGACATCTGCTTCATTTCTGAGTTTGCACCTGTCTCACTTTGCTACACTCCTAGATAGTTCTGCCTCTCTGAGATATAAGTACTGTAGTTTTGTATCTTATACCTCAATATGAATATTGACATAAACACCCCCTTGTCTTCATCCTCACTCTGATTGAGCCTTTGGGCTTACTCTGACCTCTGGGTTACTCTGGAGAACCTCTGGGGTCAAGCAATATCCTTGAAGGAGTTGCAAGGTCCCACCTCCATGACTAGGCTTGACTCTCCTCATCCTGCCTGTCCCTCCTATTGAGCACAGAGATAGCCTTTTTACCTACTGCCAACTTCTATGTAAATTGGGACACCAGAAAGTGCAAGGGTACACCACATAAGGTGAAGCTGAGTCCTGTTTGATCATTGAAATCCTTCCTAGATTCCTCTGAAGCCCTCTGGAGTTATGACCTTTCTTTGGCATCAAGGGTTTCATTTAGAAAGGAACTGGTTTTAACAGAGGGGCAGAAAGCATATATGCATAGCTGATGCAGACTGAAATGGTAACAGAGGGCTGGAGTTGCCTGAAGGGGAGTCAGAGGAGTAGAGTAGCTTACTGGATACAAGGACCAGTCATAAGCTGGATTAGGATGGGGTTGAAATTAGGTTGAAGGTACAGGATATGACAAATTTGCAATTTCTTTGCTTATGATCTATCTTCGAGTCTAGAATTTCAGAGATCTCAAACTATTATGAACTTACTTTCTTATGGCATGGTTAGCTAATAGTATATAAGGGCAAGGATCTAAACTGAATTTTCCAGTTTAGAGCACTTGTTTCATAGTTGCTTTTCTTTTATATGGGCACTTCTTAAGGCTGCCATTCTCTTTTGGGGTTTGAGTCCCTAATACTTGCTCTAAACTACTTACTTGAGCAGTGCCATTTGTTGCCATGACCATTGCCTCAGCAGTTGTCTTCCCACCTTTGTTTGTTAGCACTCACTGTCACCTTAGTCTCCTTTCAGTCATCACCCAACTTGGGCAGAGGATTCCCATGGAACCAGCTCATGTTCCTAAAACTGAGCAGGAAGGTCTCAAGACACTTCAGAATCTAGGTAGGTCCAAAAACTATCTCAGCTGAGTAGATGGCTGCACATTTGGCAGTGTCCATAGAACTGCACAGCATTGTGGATTATCCTAAGAAACCCTCAGATGAACCAGTTCATGTCCTAAAACTGAGCCTGTTGTTTCACAGATACTAGGCTTTGCTGCCATCAAAAACATAGACCAGCTCACATTAAGAGAACTAAGCCATTGCATTGTGGGTAATCAAGAAACTCTCAAGAAGTTTTTATTTTCAGTTTGTGAGTTGTGCTGAAGCTGGAGGTGGTTTCTTCAATAACAAAAACCATATGAGTTTTATTTTCACAGACTTAGCTGGCTTGAGCTTTGTGCTTCCTCAGTCATGCTCCTTGATTCTCATCTTCAAGTTTTTCATTTCACAGATCTAGCTAGCCTGAGCTCTATGCTCCCTTGATAATGCTCCTTGACTGCATTTCACAAGTTTATCCCTCTTGCCAGAGTTGACAGATCTCCATCATTAAAACTGATCACAAGAAGTTGAAGATGCTAAAGAAGATTTTTGGGCCTTGCTGCTATTGAAGAATCAAGTTCTTGTGCTGTTTTTTAGTTTACAGAGTTGTCAATCCATCAGTCAAATTTGGTCAAGGTCTATTTGTTGCTAAAGAAAGTCTCATTGAGCCAGACAGCTATGGTGAACTGCAATGTTCTAAAACTAGAATTGATCAAAGCATGTTGTTAAACTGTTTTAGTGTTGTGGATCATCCTGTAAAACCCTCATAGTTTGTTGGAGTTCTCAGAACCATTGCAGACCAGCTCATGTTCAGATAGGTAAACTGAGTCAATACAAGTTTTCCTTTAAAGCTTCCCAACAGGTTTTTTGAATCTTGATATCTCTTGCCCAGAGCTGCTCAATCATTCCCCCTTTGAGTTTTCCCTTTGAGTTTGCCATGGTTGTCTATCAGAGTCAAAACCCATTGAATTAGCCTTCAAATGAGTTTGTTGGTATTCTCACAACTGTTACAAGGTGTTTGTTGGAGTTCACATAACCATCAAATTCAGAGAGACCTCAGCAGATCTATAAACTGCTTTATGAGTCATCTCCAGTGATAGAATGAGGGTCACACTGTTATGTACCCAAGTCTTTTGTTGATTTAGAGCTGCTTAAGGCTGGAATAAGGGTCATATCTTGTTGGGCATTTCTAAATCCAGTTTCCAAGTCCCTGACACACTCTCTTAGAATGGGGGTTATCATTTTGTGATATGAGTTTGGCTGTTAGGCCAACAAGACATTTTGCAGTATCCATATAAACTGTTTAGAGTCCCCTTCCTTGCCAGTTTTCCTCTTGCCTATGCATTCTGACATTGCCAGTAATTACCTTCTAACACCTGTTATTCCTGTGGACACCTAGTGCTATGCCTTGTGCAGAAAGCAAGGTTCCTCACCCTGAACAAGTACATATGAGCCACAAGATAAGTAGAAAAGGCCTGGTACACAGCATCACCAGTTCCATCTTAATCTCTCACTATTCTGCTCCCCTATCTTCTTTCTGACCTCCCTGAGCCTGTCACCTTCAGTCTCCATTGCTGTTGTCAAGCCCCCATTTCAACATCATTCATATGAGTTCCCACTGCATTCTCTCACTTTTCTTTCATCTGCCCCACCCCTGGTCCTTTAGCTGTGCCAAAAAGCATGTGCAGAGCCAGTCAACCCAAGAACTGCTGTGATTGAAAAGATATTACTATCCCATCATTCTCACTAGTACCCCCATCCCCTAATGAGCATACATACAAGTTAAGAGGAGTATAAAAGACTCCAGTGCACAACCACCAGCCTTATTTCCCTTTATATGAGTCTTTTTCAGTCTAATGAGTCTCTTTTCCATTCCCCACTGGCACTATGAGCTCTTGCCAGTCACCACCATCTGTGCACCCCTGATCCTCCCATTACTTCCCCTCCATCTCCCTTTCATTTCCCTGCCCATTCCCTTTTCTGCTTAGATCAAGTCTATTACAGTGGGCATTGTTGATGTTGTTAGCAATAAGCTATCACCCTAATCAAGGGCTTGTTGGTGTTGGTATAGATGAGGGTAAAGCAAAGAGATGTATAGGAGCCCTAGTAAGGCCACTTGATCAAAGGATACAAATGCTCAAGACTGGGACTTGAAATGTGCTAAGGCTATAGTATTTATACAGTACAGAAATGTGCATGGACCAAGACCCTGATGGAAGAATTCCCATGGACCCTGAGGCACCATCAAAAAGAAGAGAAGCAATCATGAGAATAGCCAATGGCTGAAAGGGAGCAATGCTTCTAAAATGGAAGAACAATGGAAATGAATAACAGGTGTCAGACATGAGGCTAACCCTATGCCCTGGGTCTAGACCAATCAGGTGACCTGTCACATGACCTGATAAGATAAAAGATTAGATAACCACATGGAAAGATAAGATAAGATCATGTGATTGAAAATTGAAAAATGCAAACTATAACACTACCCCCTTTTTAGGTCTCAGATTCCAGATAAGACACAGCTAATAATACAGCTTCTGTGTGGTTTTCATATGGTTTAAACAGAGCTTGAAATGAAAAGAGGTCCATGGTAAAAAGACATTGAGGTGCAGAAGGATGGAGTTTGTGGAATTCTTCAATTAAGTCAGAAGAATTAGTTAAATCATTCTTTGTTTGCCAGGTATGATCATTTTCCCCATAACCTATCCAGTGAACAAGATATTCCAATTTTCCACCTTTAATATGAGAGTCAATGATATGGTCAACTTCATATTCTTCATGACCTTCTTCAGTAATAATTATGGAATCTGGGGTAAGAATATCTTGTCCTCAAAGTGATGGCAAATATGGTTTAATGCAAGATATGTTAATGGTGGGATGAATGTGCATCATGGAAGACAGTTTAAGATGAACTGCATGAGGAATAACTTCCACTATTGTAAAAGAACCAATCCACTTCTTGGACAACTTCTTGGAAGGATATGGAAGTATGAGATTCCTTGTGGATAACAAGACTTGTTGACCTTTCTGGTACTGAGGAAGATCTTTCTTGTTTTGTTTTTCCATTCTAGTCTTTGTTTCCTCTAATGCTTCTTTTACTTCTTTGAAGAACTTGGACATGTCTTGTAAGAAATGAGATAATGGATTAATCACAGTAGGGGCTTCAAAACCCAGACAAGGATGATATGTTTTCATTATTTCAAAGGGTGAGGTCTGAGTGGAGGTGGAGTATGAGTTGTTATGATGGTATTCTGTGATTTTTAACCAATCTGCCCAAGATTCTTGTTGTTTTGCAATAAAATTACGCAAATATTGCTCTAGTTCCCAATTGATCTGCTCTGTTTTTCCATCTGTTTTCAGATAATAAGCTGTAGAGATCTTTTGCTTGATTTGAAGAATCTTGTTAAGCTGTTTTGTGAATTCTAAGACAAATTAAGGGCCACAATCTGAAACAATAGAAGATGGAAGTCCATGTCTAGACCAGACATAATCTCTAAATAATTCTGCAATATAAAGAGAAGAAAGAGAAGAAAGGCATGGAATAAAAACAACTTCCTTTGAAAACCAATCAACTACCACCATGATAGTATCAAATCCTTTTGATGTCAGAAGTCCAGTGATAAAGTCCACAGAAATATCTTCCCATGGAGAGGAAGCCATAGGAAGTGGATGAATAGGAATAGTGACTTTAGATCCCTTGGATGTAGCACATATAGAACAATGAGAAACAAATGATGCAACATCTTTATTGAGACCTGGCCAGCAATAATATCAAGATAAAAGTTGTTTGGTACAGTTTTGACCTGCATAACTGTCCAATGAAGAAGAATAAAAGAGATTAAGGGCTTCTATTCATAATTCTTCTGGTATGAATATTTGTTTTCTTTTATTTAAATAAACTTTGTTTTCTGAACTATAACACCAGTGGGATGGAAGATGTAAGTCCACTGATGATTGTTGTACATGAGAGAAGAAAGAAGAAAAAAGAGAAACTATATGTTAAAATATATGAGAGGGAAGCATAATGATTTGTTTGTTTGTTTGGTTCTGGTTTATTTTCAAAATGGTCTTGTCTTCTGGAAAGAGCATCCACTCTACCATTAGTGGGATCCAGTTTATAACACATCTTGAAAATAAATTCTGCCAAAGTAACTTGCCATCTTGCTTGCCTAGGAGATAGATTCTGTGGTTTTTTCCAATACTTCAAGTTTTTGTGATCTGACCAGATCTCAAAAGAGTCTTGTCCTATTAAATAATGTTGCCAATCATGAAGAGCACAAATGACTGCCAGAAGTTCCTTGTTATAAATAGAGTAATTCAATTCTGCAGTGTCCAAGGAATGAGAGATATATGCTGCAGGTCACCATAGACCATCTTCTTGTTGATAGGAAAGGACTGCTCTGAAGGCAACATCTGAAGCATCTGTTTTGAGTCATATGGGTTTAGAGGAATTGGAATAACACAAAAGGGGTTCAGAAGTGAGAATTTCTTTTAAACAAACAAAGGCTGCCATGCATGCCAATATCCATTCAAATTTAACATCCTTTCATGTAAGGGAATTTAGGGATCTTGCTATATTAGTGAAGTTTGAAATGAATCTTTGATAATAATTGGCTAATCCTAGAAAGGCTTGAACTTGTTTAACTGTTCTTGGAATAGGCCAATTTCAGACTGCACTTGTCTTGTTAAGTTGCATCTGTACCCCCTTTTTAGATACAACCATGCCCAAGTAGTCAACTTGTTCTTGAGTGAAATGACACTTTGATGGCTTTAAGAAAAGGTTGTGATTACAAAGACAATCTAAAACTTCTGCAACAATTTCTAGATGTTGGTTATGATTCTTGTCCTTTGTGAAGATCATAATATTATCAATATAAATCACCACATGTTCCCATATGTTGTAGAAAATGTTGTTAACCATAGCTTGAAATGTACTCAGGAAGTTATACATTCCAAAATACATTACCAGAGGCTCAAATGCCCCTATTGGCATTGTAAATGCTCCTTTCCATTTGTTACCCTCTTTCATGTGAATATTATTGTAACCCCATCGCAAATCTAGAGTGGTAAACATATCAGCACCATTTAGCCTATCAATTGGTGTCAATATCAAGGATAAAGGATAATTGTTTTTGATGGTATACTTGTTTAAATACCTGTAATTGATTACCATTCTTTTCCCACTGTTCTTTTTGCTGATAAAGAAGACAGAAGAGGTTTGTGAAGATTTTAATAATTGAATGTAGCCCTTTTTCAACTCCTTGTCTACAAATTTGTGTACCTCCTTTATTTCTTCATTTGAAAGTGGAATAATACAACCCTTCTTTGGTATAAAGTTTTCTTTTAATTCTACTGCATGATCCCAGGGTTTTTGAGTAGGCATGCATTTTGATTCATGTTAAGAGAATACAGGAATAAATTCCCATAATTCCTTAGGCACTTTTTTCTTGAGTTGAGATTGTTCTTTCTTAGTTACCCTTTGTTATGAATGTAATATTCGGATGCACAAGAGTCACATGACAAGCATGTGACCGTGAGACTTTATTGCCAAACAAGGATAAACCCTAGGATATGGTTAAGTTGTTCTTTAAGAGTTTCCCTTGGGTTTGGGACACAGCTTATGGTTGAATCTAGTATCTCAGATAACAGATATATCTCCTAATCTAATCTCTGATGAATCTGGATCTCAATCTAGATGAGGGTCAGATCTAATCTGTGGCAAATCTCTAGATGGGATCTCCTTGGCCTCATAATTGAGGGCATGATTTAATCTCTGCTTACCCTGAGCCCTGACCTTCCATTCTACATAGTCTCTCCCTTGATACATCCCTTATCTGCATGGCTCATTGGTCATACCCTTTACCCTCGCCCTATGCCCTACTTTTATTTATGGTAATGTGCTGGAGAGACTAGGTGGTCTGTGCACCTCAGGCTATAGTATAAATAGTAGGTAGTTCCTTGGTTAAGGCTCCCCAGCCTTAATTACCTGATATCCTCATACTGAAACCATATCACCTTTAATATAGTCCCTTTACCTCCTAACTTGTGGTAATGGCTCCTCAGGCCTTGCTAACCTGAGTCCATACACTGTCCTTCATTTTATTCAATCCAAATCTGACAATGAAACCAACACACCTTATTAAGGCAGATTGTTTAGGGTTAGGACTGGTCACTCCGAAGATCGACACTGTAATACCCTTCTTGATATGAGATGTATCTTGCAATCTGCAGAACACCTAGGAAAGTCAATAGTTTTCTTAATCCAATCAATTTCTGGATTGTGTCTTGTAAACCAATTGTATTCTATTAAAAGATCTAGAGTTCCTAAAGAAGAAACATAAGTGTTAATACACTCTCTGTGCCACTTTCCATTTTTTCCCTTTATAGCTATATAAATAATCACATAGTGAGTGATTTTTCCAATATTACCCTCTGTCCCATCTGCATTATACACTGTTAAAGGTTTAGGCATATCTTTTTCATACAAACCATGTTTTCACATGAATTTCTGATCAATGAATGTCACTGATGCACCAGAATCCACTATTGCAAAAGTTAGTCCACAAGATTCCATTTTCAAACCATTTTTTCCCCTAACTTCTCCATCAATTTTTACACTTACACCTAGTTCATCTCTTTGTTTTCAATTAAATAATTTGGCTAGATCTTGTTGTTCTTCACTTTCTATTGCAAATAAATGTCCATTAATATTGTCAGATGAAATTAAGCACCCTATTTACAGGGCCATGCTTGATCAAGATGCCATCACAGAATGAATACTTTGATTCCATTTCATAGTATGCACATCAAAACAAGAGAAAGAAAGTGATTTGCATACTGGAAGTTCCATTTCTAACCTTACAGAATCCCTCAAACTTTTCCTGCTGCCTTCTTTTGTTTCTGTTCTGTCTCAAAGATGTTCTGGAAATAAGCCTGGACTTTCTCCATACTTCCCCAAGATGCTGCCAGAATCTCTTGGAATCTGGCCACATCTGCCATGTTATATACCAGCCCAATAGAGACCAGTTCTGCCATTTGCCATCCATTTACATCTGGCAGGGTGAATTCTGAAAATTTCACAGGCTGAATATACTGTGCCTGTGTACCTTGTTGCCTCTGCTGCTGTCCCTGAGGCTGGGGACCTTTGCCAAAATTATTTGAGGGCCATGGTGCTGCTGGGTTAAAAACCCCATGGCAATCTTTTGCCATGTGCCCTGATTTTCTGCATTTGAAACAGGTGTGGACCTGCATTGCCACTTGGCAATCTATCTCCATGGGTGCACCATGCCCAGTTTGAGTGCCAACCATCATAAAATGAGGAGAAGGGGGTCATTGTGGATTATAAGTGGGTTAGTATTGAAAGGTTGGGGGGTTTCTAGGAGGTGTTACATTTCCTCTTTTCTTTTCTCTTTTCCTTTTCTCTCATCATAGCTTCCACTTTTCTCATACCTTAGGTGCTCTCCTGCTCATTTATCATCTATAGATTCTGCTCTTCTCGCAGTCTAGCCTAGCCTAGACTGCTCTCTTGTTATGCCCTTTGCCCGGGCCTTCTATCTTTCAATTAGCTGACTCATAATTGTTCTATTACTTTCCATCCATTTTTACATGGATACCTTACTCATCATTCATCAGTGTGATTACTCTTTACATTTCCGCTCCAACCTTACTTATTGTACTATAAAGTAGTGTACTTCCTGTTCTCTCTCTCCTTATGCTACTTCTACCTTGCAATCACCTCACAGTCCTCACATCTCCACTAGTTCTTGTACCTATATACTTGGAATCACTACTTGTGTCCTGGCACTTAACCAGAGGATCATCAGCATCTGATCTTGGCACACCCCCAGGAGTGTAGCTGGTACTTCTAAGGCACAACACTTTGTTTGTCGCCTTCCACTCGTCTTGAAGCTTACCTTTGGTTCGCTTCATCCTCTTCTTCCACAGCAAGGTCTACACCTGTCCCTACCCAGGCCAAGCATAACAAAAGAAGTAGTGTATTCTACTTGTGGCTAGCATTGCTCTAGTCCACTCCCACCATTCCACCCAAACAACCTTTGCTGTTCAACTCCCTCTGGAGTGAGCCTCATGCCTCTACCTCAGACTCTCTCAAATCCACTTCGGAACCCAAGAACCCCTTGTCTCTGGATCGCCCTTCCACACCAGAAGATGTGCTTGTAGATATCCTTGTCCCCTCTCAAGAAGAAGTACGAGAAGACCATGACCTTGCTCATGAACTCTCTTCTTCCTTGCAGATTCCCTGAGCCCAGACACCGCCATCCCCCACTTCTGTCTGATGCTGACCAGCATTTACCCTTCCTCAACCTTGCCCTAGCCCCTTCCCATCCATTACTATGTCTGGCTCCTCCACCTCTACCACCAAGCCAACCAAACTTTGCCTTGGTACTCCCAAGCACTTTAATGGCGACAGATCCAAGGTCGAGAACTGGCTGGATACAGTCCAGTTCTACCTTTTTGTCAACAGCACAGTCTACAACTCTGATGAGAAGAAGATTGTGTTTGCCCTTTCATTTATGATCAAAGGGCCAGCACTATCGTGGGCTGCAACATACTGGAAAAAGTGTATCTCTGGAATGACAGTCACTATGGGAAAATTTTCCCTTTTTACCTCTGCATTCCTGAAAGTTTTCCAACAACAGGACACCATTAATGCCGCCATTCACTGGCTGGCAAATGCCCAGATAAAGCAGGGGAAGAAAGGCAAATGGATGCCTTCCCTCGCTGAGTACACTGCTGAGTTCCAAAACCGAGTTGTCACAGCCAAAATTACTGATGACAATGTTCTCATCAGATACTTCAAAACAGAACTTGCATCCTACCTTTCTCATCACATCCATAACCTGGATACAATCCCCTCCACCATTGATGAGTGGTATACCAAAGCCACTCATTTTCAAGGAACTATGGAGTGTGCTCGCTCTATAGAACAACAGCAAAAGAATCCTCATGTGTTTGCCTGGACTCCAATGCCCCCCTCTACATTATCTAAACTGGAAAAAGATCTGAATGCAATGGATGTTGATGCTGTAAAGAAAGGACGCCTGATGGAAGCAGGTAGAGCTTTCTGCATCAAGAATAAGCTTTGTTTCAGATGCCAGAAACCCAGTCATATCAACATCACCTGCCCAAACTTCCCTGCTTCTTTCCCTGCCACCACCATGACAACTCCTCATGTCAAGAAGGTTTCTGCTGAAGAACCAATGATGAAGATTGAGGAGGTTAGTGATGATAAATCTGATGATGGGGTGGCAAGAGTAGTTGTGAAGAAAGAGCAAAAGAAGAAGATGGAAAAGCAGGGTTTTTAAAATGGAGTACCTTCTCTATGCAAGGTACTCCCTCCTTCTCTTGTGCACCTGTACTTGTATCTGCTTTCAAGAAATCTATGAAGATTGTGATTCTAGTGTCCCCCTCTACTCATGCCAAGAAAGTTGTAGTGATCCGTGCTCTTGTTGACAGCAGAGCACAAATCAATTGCATTGACTGGGACTTCATCAAAAAGAACCAGTTTCCTACTAAGAAGCTTGACAAACCGATCGTTATTCGGAACATCGATCACTCAGAGAACAAGAAAGGCAAGATCACCCGAACTTGTGACATACTCTTGCACTTTGAATAATCCGTTCTCCCAGTCTTTTGCTACATTATTGCATGCAGGAAGGAAAACATTATCCTCAGACACCCATGGCTTCAGACCACGAACCCCACCATTAACTGGATGGCTAACATGCTTACCATTCCAGACCCCCCCTCTGACAATGCAACCTACTGCATTAACTCTGTCCATAAACCACGGTTTGATGGACTTCTTGAAGATATCATTATCTCTTATGATGAACTCTTAGTCTACTACTTGGACTATGTTACCCCAGAGCAATCTATTAATGAATCGCTCTATGACCGCCACTCTAGCAGGATCTTAGATCACTGCTCCTCTTATTTCCCAAAGATCACTGTCACTCAGCTCACCATATCCACCGAGCTCACCATTGAAGCCAAAAAGGCTAAACCCAAGACTATTCTTCCCACTGAATATTCTTAGTTCTCATTGGTCTTCTCTGACACTCCGAAAACCCTTGATTACCTTCCACCCTCTCACCCATATGATCATGAGATCAATCTAAAGAACACATTTGTCCCAAAGATTGGTAAGGTTTACCCCTTATCCTCCCCTGAGTGACAGGCCATGGAAGCATTCCTGGAGGAGAACCTTCAAGCTGGAAAGATCCATCCCTCTAAATCCCCTCAAGCATCATTCTTCTTCTTTGTCAAGAAAAAAGATGGCAAACTCCGCCTCTGCCAAGACTATAGGTATCTTAATAAACACACCATTTGTAATGCCTATTCCCTTCCTCTTATCTCCGACCTTATTGACAGGCTCTGTGACACTCAGCTTTTCACTAAGTTCGACATCCGATGGGGCTATAACAATGTCTGTATTTGAGATGGACACCAATGGAAAGCTGCTTTCATCACTCATAAAGGGCTTTTCAAACCAACAGTGATGTTCTTTGATTTAAACAACTCACCTGCTACTTTCCAGCATTTCATAAATGATTCATTCTGAGATATGATCGCTAAAGGATGGCTCATCATCTACATGGACAATCTCCTCATCTCTTCCCCTGATGCTGACACTCATCAGGAATGCACTGCCTGTGTCCTCCAATAAATGACGGAACTTGATCTCCACCTCAAACTGGAGAAATGCACCTTTGCTGTTCCCCAAGTCAAATATCTTGGGATGATTGTTTGTCCTGGTGAGCTCACCATGGATCCTGTCAAACTCACTGGTATTTCCCAGTGGCCCACTCCCTTTAAAGTCAAGAATGTTCATTCTTTCCTTGGCTTCACTAACTTTTATAGGCACTTTACCCCTAACTACTCCACTATCACCCATCCTCTCCTCGACCTTACCAAGAAATCTATGGCTTGGTCTTGGTCCCCTGCTGCTCAGAAAGCCTTTGATTTGCTCAAGGCTATCTTTCTCTCCCAACTGTTACTACAGATGCTGGATCTCACCCGTCCCTTTGCTATTGCCACCAATGCTTCCACCTATGCATCTGGTAGCATTCTTCTCCAAACTGATGCGAATGGGGACTGGCATCCCTGTTCATATCTCTCCCAGACATTTTCTGCTGCTGAGTGGAATTACAACATCCATGATTGTGAACTCCTTGTGGTCATCCATGCTCTCAAAGTCTGGAGGCAATACCTCCTTGGCTCCTCTACTCCTGTTCAGGTTTTCACTGACCATAAAAACCTGACTTATTTTAAAGCCCCTTAGAAGCTCAATCAACGTCAAGCTCGCTGGCTTCTTGATATCACCAACTTTGACCTGCAACTCTCTCATGTTGCCAGTACTTCCCTTGCTGGGCCTGATGCCCTCTCCCACTGCCCTGACCTTTGTCCTGACACTTCCCAGGATAACCAGGAAGTTACTCTCCTTCCCCCTGAACTCTTTGTCAACCTTATCAATGCCAACCTCTCTGCTCACATTAAACAGCATCAACAAGGTGACCCCCTTTGCCTCTCCATCCTGCAGAAACACAATGTTTCTGTGGCTGAGACATCTCTCTGCTCCTGCACCTCTGATTGGAAGAAAATAGATGGTTTGCTTACTTACTGCAACTGTGTCTTTATCCCTTCCTTCATTAATCTCCATCATGCCATTCTCCAGCGCTGTCACAACCACCCCTCCACTGGCCACCCCAGTTATCTCAAAACCTGCCAACTTGTTTCTGCCAAGTTCTGGTGGCCTGGTCTCACCTTCTTTGTCTGCAACTACATTGCTGGTTGCCCCATTTGCCAACAGAATAAGGCAAATACTCATCCTTCTCACCCTGCTCTCTCTCCTATTTGCTCCACTGCCACTTGCCCATTCCAGCAGATCTCATGTGATCTCATCACTGATCTCCCTTCTTCCTCTAACTTCAATGCCTTGCTAGTTGTGGTTGACCACAGGCTTACGAAGGGGGTAATTCTCTGCCCCACCAGATAATCTGTCACTGCCAAGGGTATTGCCACCCTCTTTTTCCACAAAGTTTATCTCTGATATGGTCTTTATGATAAGATCATCTCCGATTGAGGCCCTCAGTTCACCTCTGCCTTTGCTAAGGAGCTTGGAAAACTCCTTGAGTACAATTTATCCCTTTCCACCACTTATTACTCTCAATCCAATGGTGAAACTGAATGAGTTAACCAGAAGATTGAGACATACATCTGCATTTACTGCAGCTCCAACCCTACCAGATGGGCTGACTCTATCACCCATGCCGAATTTGTCCATAATTGCCACCCTCACTCTATCACAGGGCAATCTCTGTTCTATCTCATGATGGGATATGAACCCCATGCCCTTCCTTCTATTATTGATGAATTACTGATGCCTGCCATTGCTGATCACACTAAGGCACTCCTCACTGCTCATGATGAAGCACTAGTGGCCCATGATCTAGCCCACCAAACTATGGTATTCCACATCCACTCCACCTTCTCCCCATTTGCTAAGGGAGATAAGGTGTGGTTAGAAGCCTGCAATTTGAAATGGGCTGTTGTTCACCCCAAACTCTCTCCCAAATGGGAAGGACCCTTCACCATCACAGAAGTCCTCTTCCCCATCACTTATCGCCTTCACCTTCCATCCACATGGAAGATCCATCCTGTCTTCCATATGTCGCTGTTATTACCCTATTGCAAAAATGATGTCCATGGAAAGAACTTTTCCACTCCTCCCCCGGACCTTATAGAAGGTGAGGAGGAATATGAATTGGAATGGATATTAAAACATTGAGATTCCCTGGGTAACTGTCAATTCCTGATCTGATGGAAAGAATACTCAGCAGAAGACGACTCCTGGGAACTGGAATGGAACTTGAAACGTTCCAAGTCTGCTTTGGATAAGTATAAACTCCTCCACCCTCACCACTTCCCCTCATCCACTCCTCTTTCTCCTCACCCCATTAAGAAAACCACTCACTGCTCAAAACAATGACTTTCACCATTGATCAAGGGTTCCATTCATGCAACACTTCCCTTGACACACCACCTCCATCCACATCTCAACTCCCCATTATAGATATCCCTAATGAGTCTTCACTCATTTCTTCTCCCTTTTCTTTTACTGACACTTTTTCTTCTCCATTGTCTTCACTCGCCCCTGAGCTTTCTTCTGAGGACTTCATAGCCTCACCCCCTGCTATCTCCATTGGCCCAGCCATTATCACGCCCATCCCTGTCCTGCCTCCTGCTATTAACACTCAATCTGCTGGTATTCTCAGCATTAATCTACTGCTCTCTGCCCATGCCCTCTGCCAGGGCACCCCATCCCCCAATTATTTGCATCGGGTCATGACATTCATCATGGACTCCTGTCTCGCTGTCCCCATTGGCTCCCATCTCAACATGTTCTCCCTGCTCTGGCTTATCTACCAGATCTACATGCAGCTCCTGTGTCTCCCCCTCTTGGCCTCTGCTCTCACCCACATCCCTCATACTCGCATATCCCTTGCCCAAGCTCTCATCATGTCAATTTACCAGGAACTCTTATCCAACATAGAGATCCTTGCCCATCAGATGCACATGGGTGAATTCCTTACTGACTTCAATCATTATATGCACAAGCTGGCCACTGCTTGGGGTTACACCCCTACTACTTCTTCTGCCTCCTCTTCTTCCCTCAATGATGATGAGCTTGCCGCGCTCAAATGTGTCAAAGCCTGGTGGACTGGTCTCCACAGTGATGACCATCTTTCCCCTTCTTACCCTCGCTTTCATGAAGTGTGCTTCCACTGCTGCTGTCTGGGTCACATCCACATCAATTGCCCCTCCTATCAGTATCCCTACTGCCTCTGTTGGCACCCAGGACGTACTCAGGCTTGCTGCCCAGCTCAACGCCATGTTGTTGACCTGCTTGTCTCCTCCTCCTCTTCCTCCTCACACAGCTCATCCTGCACCTCCTTTCATGGCTCATCCCGCTCCTCTTGCTGCTCTCGTGCACCCCACTGCTCCCAGGGCTCCT
>JBBPKN010001485.1:0-15747 GCA_038089275.1 Pulveroboletus cf. rosaemariae | reverse complement strand
GAAAGGATAAATTGTGAGTTAGAACAATACTTGCATACCTTTGTGGCAAAGAAGCAAGAAACCTGGGCAGATTGGATAAAGATAGCAGAATTCTCACATAACAATGCCTTCTCCACAGCAACAGAATCAATGCCTTTCTCCATCACCAAAAAGTTCTCCCCATGTCTGGGCTTCGAGACAGACAAAGTCTCACATGGATTTGCGAAAGAATTTCAATGAACAAACACTCAGATCCAAGAATCATTGGAAAAAGCCAAGGAAAAGATGATTCAAATCGCAGAATCAAAATGGTCAAAAGCACCCCAATACCAGATTGGTCAAAAAGTCTGGTTATCTACCAAGCACCTATCCCTTCCCTATCCATCCAAAAAGTTATCACAGAAATGGATAGGTCCATATACTATCATAGACATCTTGCCCAACACAGTCAAATTGCAACTACCAGTGAACATACGCATTCACCCGGTTGTTAACATATCATGAGTCAAACCATATCATGATCCCCTTCCTCAATAACCAGTCATTCGTCCTGACCCTATTGCCATAACAGAAGAAGGACATGAGGAATGGGAGGTGGAATATGTGGTTGACTCCAGATTAAAAAAGGGCAAATTGGAATACTTGGTACATTGGAAAGAATATGATGCATCAGACCATACTTGGGAACCAGAGGATCACCTCCAACACACTCCCCAAGCAACATCATCTTTTCACCTTCGCAATCCCTCAGCCTCTAGAAAACTTCATGGTCTGTCTCTAAAAGACTTTCATTCTTGCTTTGAACCATACACCAATTTGACCATTTCTGTACCACTAGCTCTGTCTCATCTGGAATTCGAGACCTAAAGATGCACTTTTTCATTTTTACTCTTTTTGAACTTATCTTATTAACATTGCAACTCTTCACATTGTCACATCACATGACCTTTTCACATCTTCACATGTCACAGGTCTAGAGCAATCTAGACTCTGATGTCACACCTCATGTTTAACACATGTATTTCTAGGTCCCCACTCCTTTATTACTACTGGTCAGATTACTGTACCTTACTTTAGGGCCAGCACCATTTACATGGTCTGTGCACATACTGTAGCAATATATAAGGAGGTTGGCTCAAGCCTGGGTTTTCCCAGTCTTGCGCACTTGAACCCTCCAGTTCTTGTTACTCCTTGGCTCTTATTATTTCTCTACTTTGCCTAGTTCAGTGCCACTAGCATAAAAGCACTACCCAGTACTTAGGATCAGGCAGCACACATTAAGCTTAGGTGTTAGGATTTAGTCAACACATCAAAGGTTGCATTTCAATCTATTTGTTATGGATCAATCTTTCTTCCATTCACTTTTCAAACCATATGAAAATCACACTAAAGTTACACCATTGCAGATGTCTCATCTGGAATCCAAGACCTAAAAAGGGAGTAGTATTATAGTCCGCATTTTTCATTTTTTGATCACATGACTTTATCTTATCTTTCCACATGGTTATCTAATCTTTTATCTTATCTAGGCATGTGATGGGTCATATGACAGGTCTAGACCCAGGGCATAGGGTTAGCCTCATGTCTTTAGCCTTGTTTTTATTTCCATTCTTCTTCTATTTTAAAAGCATTGCTCTTTTTCAGCCATTGGCTATTCTCACAAATGCTTCTCTTTCATTTGATGGTGCCTCAGAGTCTGTGGGAATTCTTCCATCAGGGTCTTGGTCTGTGCATCTTTTTGTATAGTATAAATACTATAGCCCTAGCACAACTCAAGTCCCAGTCTTGAGCACTTGTATTATCTAGTACAGTGTTCTCCCTTATATAAACCTTTCACTCTCATCCTTATCAACACTGACATTGTAGCCCTAGACTAGGGTATATTGTTTTCCTTGTACAATGTCCAACACCAAATGCAACAGCACCTCAGTACAAAAATCAACATAAACATCCCCTTGTCTTCATTCTCACTCTGCTCAAGCCCTTGGGCTCACTCTGATCCTCTGGGTTACTCCAGAGAATCTCCAGGACCAAGTGATATCCTTGAAGGAGTCATAAGGTCCCACCCCCATGACTAGGCTTGACTCTTCTCATCCTGCCTGTTCCTTCTATTAAGCACTAAGACAGTCCTTTTCTCCATCTCTGACATCTATGTAAATTGGGACACTGGAAAGTGCAAGGGTACACCACATAAGGTGAAGCTGAGTCCCATTCAATCAATGAAACCCTTCCTAGATTCCTCTGGAGCCCTCTGGAGTTATGACCTTTCTTTAGTGTTAAGGGTTTCATTCAGAAAAGAACTGGTTTTAAAAGTATATTCATACTGGTATAAGTGTTAACAGGATTGGAAAAAGTACTGGAGAAATAAGCAGGATTCCCAGAAAATGCAGAAGAGCAGAATGTTTCCAGGAAAGAAAGATACCCAGGAGAATGGAAGAACAGATTTCAAAATGATATATTAGAAAAGGTAAGGAAAATCTGTGAGTGGAAATGGAGTTGTCAGAAAACAATGCCTGAAGAGCAAAGATTTCCCAGGCAGGAATTGAAGAGAATGGAGAGATGCAAAAAGAATTCCATGAAACAAAGGTTTTTCAGGAAGGGACAGAAAATGCCAAAGACAATCAGAGAGGATCATAGAAAGGTGGCACATTAATGAAAATAATGTAGTGCCATATAGAGGAAATCCAAGCAGATGCCAATAAGGAACTGAAACAAAGCTCAATCAACTGCAAATAGGGGTAAGTGTTATAAAACTGTAATGTACTCTGGGGGTACTCCAGATAACTCCAGAGTGGATGGGGCTTGGCTTCACCTTATGTGGTGCACTCTTATGCTAGTATCAAATGCCCCAAATTATGGAGGGGTCAGAAACTATTGAAGGTCCAGGATAGACCATAGGGCTTTTCCAACAAGAGATATGATGTCAAGTTGTAAAGTAAGTCATGGGACTTAGTGTAGGGTACAACATCAAGTTGTAAAGCAGAAGGGGGTCAAGAAGGATTGTAACATTGTATTATGGTCAATATTCAAACTGAGGTACAAGATACAGAGCTACCATACTTATACCTTGGAGAAGTGGCTTATCTAAGAAAGAAATGAAAATGTGAAAGGAGTTGTCTCATAAGCAAAGCAGATGCCAATGCATCCTGGATACAAATGGAGATGTCAGAGGTGACAATGTCAAATAATATCAAACTGAAAACTAAATGATAACAGAAAAAGGTGGGATAGAAAGGGACAGGAACAGAAAGTGAAATCAGAGGAACTACAGAGTTGTATTGGAATGGTATGGAGTTAGTGTAGGTAAAGTTGTAACCAACATTAGATAGGAAAGGACCAAGGTAAAGAGAACCAGAAAATATGCAGCTTAAAGCATGAAAGCAACTGGAGTTGCACCAGAGACATAGTGGAGTTGACCCATTGACATGGGATATGACAGTATTCCCCTCTTAAGGCCTGAATCCCTGAAGGCTGTTAAGCATGTGCTCTCAATTAATAAGTGAGCAGAGCAGGCATCAGAGTTTTAGCTGGCCAGAAACCTATAAAAGTAAATACTATCCCAGAAACTTCCACACAAGTTCCTCTCATCATGTTTCCATTTGCTAATATTCACACCTGGTCTGATGAGTGCCTTGAGAAGCACATTGATGACAAAGAGGAGCTTGGTGACATGAAGTATGCTGAGCAAAAGCAGCAAGAGAAGGTAAGAAGAGAAAAGAAGACTCAGAAGAAAGTGGAGAAGGTGCAGAAGGCAGTGGAGGCAGTCTGGAAATGGGTGAGTATCAGAAATGCAGTCAAGGCATAGCACTCAAACCTGGTTTAGGTGAAGGAGCTTTGCCAAGCCCAGGTAAGGTTGAGTAGTGGCAATAGCAAGAGAAGAGCAGAGGAGGGACTGGGGTGCTGGAGGTATAACAACCAGGGGCTGGAGTGCAAGGTGGGCCCAGGCAAGTCAATGTCATGCCTTGCCTGTATAGAGGCAAAGGTGAGATATGACCACTCCAGCCAGAAGAAGCTGGAAAAAAAGTGGAGATAGAAGATAGAAGAGGAGGGGGTGCCTAGTAGCAGGGCAGACTCAAAGGAGATAGAGGAGGGTCTTTGGCAGATGGCTGAGGGCTATCATCTAATGGAGGCATTGATAAGGGACATGGGCAGGAAAATATGGTGAGAGGCAAAGCACAAGAACCAGCTGCTAGAGCAGCTGGTTGATGCATTAGGAAAGGCATGGATGGTAGAGACCAGAGAAGCTGGAAGTTTGGAGAATGAAGATGGGGAGGTTGATAAGGTAGCAGTGGAGCTATCAGAACTTTGCATGAAAGTTGGTGGAATCTCTGAAGTAGATGATGAAGCCAAGAAGGAGGTCAAAAAGGTGATCTTTGAGTAGGTAGGGAATCATGTAACTAGATCACTAGGTCCACTACTCAGTTGGCCCATTATAATAGCCCAGATTTGTTTGGATAATGGAGATAAAACTCCTCAACAATCTCTGAAGCATGACCTAATTCAGTGGCAAGGAGCCATGAGATCTTCTTATCAGTATCCTTATAATTTAACCACTTAACCAAATATAGTAATTTGCAGTTCCTTTACCTTCAATCTACCTTTGAGTCTAGGATTTTGGAGATCTCAAACTCTGGTTCACCATTGATCTCAACTAGTAATAAGGGTGGTTGCATATGATCAGGGATCATGTTGGGGATAGAGAGTTCAAGTTGAGATATGTGAAAGACTGGATAAATGGACTTCATATTCTTTGAAAGGTGGAGTGTGAAGGACAGTGAGCCTGTGTGAGTGATAATGGGATAAGAATTTAAGTCCTTTTCAGCAAGTTTCTTGAATGGCCATGTAGTCCTGAAGTACTTAGCCTTGATAAATACCTGGTTACCTACTTTAAAGTCTGGTGCCAGAGATTATTGGGCATCTGCAGGTTTCTGGTATCTGACTTGGGCAGCAGCCATTTTCTCATGAAGGAAGGCATGGAGAGAGTCAAGGTCAATGGCATATTCTTGAGCTCAGATAGAGATGAGATTGCATTCCAGGTGCATGAAGATATTTGAATGGTAGCCCTTGTTAGCAAAGAAAGGGGAAATACCTGTGGTAGCATTAGAGGCATTTGTTATAAATGTTTCGATGTACTCTGGGGGTACTCTGGATAACTCTGGAGTGAATGGGGCTTGGCTTCACCTTATGTGGTGTGCCCTTATGCTAGTACCAAGTGCCCCAATTTATAAAGGGGTCAGAAACTATTGGAGGTCTGGGATCGGCCATAGGGCTTTTTTCCCACAAAAGGCATGATGTCAAGTCATGGAGTAAGTTGAGGGACTTTAGAGTAGGGTATGTCATCAAGTCATGAGGCAGGAGGGGTCTGGGGGGAATCATAACATTGTATTATGGTTGATATTCAAACTAAAGTACAAGATACAGAACTTCAGTACTTATACCTCAGGGAGACAGATTATCTAAGGAGGGAACAGAGATATGAAAGGAGTTGTCTCATAAGCAAAGCAGGTACCAATGCATCCTGGATACAAATGGAGATGTCAGAGGAGACAACATTGAATAATGTCAAACTGAAACTAAGTGATGACAGGCAGAAGCATGGCATAAAGAAACAGGAACAGAAAGTGAGGTTGGAAAAACAATGGAGTTGTATTGGAATGGTATGGAGTTAGCATAGGTAAAGTTGTAATTGATCATTTGATAGGAAAAGACAGAGGTAAGGGAACTAGGAAGCATGCAGCTTAAAGCATAAAAGCAACCAGAGTTGCATCAGAGACATAGTGGAGTTGACCCATTGGCATGGGATGTGACAGTATTCCCCTCTTAAGGCCTGAACCCCTGAAGGCTGTGAAGCATGTGCTCTTGATGAATAAGTAAGCAGAGCAGGCATTGGGGTTTAGCTGGCCAGAAAACCATAAAAGCAAATACCACCCCAGAGACTTCCACACTAGTATTCCTCATCATGTCTTCATTCACCAACATTCACACCTGGTCTGATGAATGCCTGGAGGAGTGCGTCAAAGATGAAGAGGAGCTTGGTGATGCAAAGTATGCCAAGCAGAAGTGGCAGGGAAAAGTGAGAAGAGAGAAGGAGACTCAGAAGAAAGTAGAGGAGGCTTGGAAAGCAGTGGTGGTGGTCCAGAAATGGATGAGTATTGGAAATGGGGTTGGGATCTAGCACTCAAAAACTGGCTTAGATGGAGGAACTTCATGAAGCCCAGGAGGTGGGGTCAAGTAATGGCAATGGCAAGAGGAGAGCAGAAGAGGGACTGGGGTGCTGGAGATGCAATGACCAGGAACTGGAGTGCCAGGTGGGCCCAGGCAAGTCAACATCATGCCTTGTCTATATAGAGGCAAAGGTAAGGTGTGACTGCCCCAGCCAGGAAAAGCCAGAGAGGAAGTGGAGATGGAAAGTGGGAGAGGAAGAGGTGTCCAATAGCAGGGCAGACTCAGAGGAGACAGAGGAGAGTCTTCAGCAGGTGGCTGAGAGCTGTCACCTGGTGGAGACATCAATAAGGGAGGTGAGCTGGAAGGTATGGCAAGAGGCCAAATGCAAGAACCAGCTGCTGGAGTGGCTGGTTGATGCATTGGGAATGGCATGAGTGGAGAAGACTGGAGAAGCCAGGAGTTTGGGGAGCAAGAATGGAGAGGTGGACAAGGTGGCAGTGGAGCTGTCAGAACTTTGTGTGGAGGTTGGCAAAATTTCTGTGGTAGACAAGGAGATCAAAAAGTTGATCTGAGAATAGGTAGAGGGTCTTGTAACTAGATCACTAGATCCACTACAGTTGATTAATCATAAGATGGCCCAGGTTTGTCCAGGTAACAGAGATAAAACTCCTCAATGATCTCTAAAGCATGCTCTAATTCAGTGGCAAGAAGCCATGAGGTCTCCTCATCAGTATCCTCATAACCTAACCACTTAACCAAATATAGTAATTTGCAGTTCCTTTACCTTCAATCTACCTTTGAGTCTAGGATTTCAGAAATCTCAAACTCCAGTTCACCATCAATCTCAACTGGGAATGGGGGTGGTTGCATGTGATCTGGGATCACATTGGGGACAGAGGGTTCAAGTTGAGAAACATGAAAGACCAAATGAACTGTCACATCCCATGCCAACAGATCAACTTCACTATGTCTCTGATGCAACTCTGGTTGCTTTTACACTTTAAGCTGCATGCTTCCTAGTTTCCTTTATCTCTGTCTTTTCCTATCAAACAATTGATTACAACTTTACCTATGCTAACTCCATACCATTCCAATACAACTCCATTGTTCCTCTAACCTCACTTTCTGTTCCTGTTCCTTTGTGCCACACTTCTGCCTGTCATCACTTAGTTTCAGTTTGACATTATTAAATGTTGTCTCCTCTGACATCTTCATTCATATCCAGGATGCATTGGCACCTGCTTCACTTAAGAGACAATCCCTTTCATATCTCCATTCTCTCCTTAGATAATCTGTCTCCCTGAGATATAAGTACTGGAGTTCTGTATCTTGTACTTCAGTTTGAATATCAACTATAATACGACATTACGATTTCCCCCAGATCCCTCCTGCCTCATGACTTGATGTTATACCCTACCCTAAAGTCCCTCAACTTATTCCATGGCTTGACATTGTGCCTCTTGTTGGGAAAAAGCCCTATGGCCAATTCCAGATCTTCAATAGTTTCTAACCCCTTTGTAAATCAGGGCACTCAGTACTAGCATAAGAGCACACCATATAAGGTGAAGCCAAGCCCTGTCTACTCTGGAGTTATCTGGAGTACTCCCAGAGTACATCAAAATGTTTATAACATAAATGGACTTCATGTTCTCCAGGAGATGGAGTGTGAAGAACAGCAAGCCTGCCTAAGTGATAATGGAATAAGGACCTAAGTTCTTTTCAGCAAGTTTCTTGAAAGGCTGCGCAGTCCTAAAGTGCTTAGCCTTGATAAATACCTGGTTATCTACTTTAAAGTCTGGTACCAGAGATCATTGGGTATCTGCAGGTCCTTGGTATCTGACTTGGGCAGCAGCTATTTTTTCACAAAGGAAGGCATGAAGAGAGTCAAGATCAATGGTGTATTCTCAAGCTCAAGTAGAGGTGAAATCACATTCCAGGTGCATGAAAATGTTTGGATGGTAGCCCTTGTTTGCAAAGAAAGGGGAAACATCTGTGGTAGCATTAGGGGCATTGTTATAAGTGAACTCCACAAGGGGCAGGAGTTCAGACCAGTTGTCCTGCTGATAGTTGCAATAAACATGTAGATACTGCTCCAGGGTTTGGTTCATTTGCTCAGTTTGACCATTACTCTCCAGATGATACCCAGAGGTGAAGTGGAGATGGATATTGAGGGCTTGATCCAGAGAACAGAAGAAATGGGAAACAAACTCAGAACCTCAATCAGAGGTAATGTGGGAGGAAACTCCATGTTTGGAAAACACATGGAGTAAGAAGAGTTTAGCAAGCTCTGGGAAGTTCACCTTGTCATCTGTAGGAATGAAGATGCACTGCTTCAATAGATGATCTACAACAACAAGGATGGCAGAGTGACTGGAGGAAGCCAGGAGCTGTTTGATGAAATCCATAAAGATGGAATTTCATGGCTTTTCTGGAATAGGGAGCTGCTTGAGGAAACTGTAGGGTTTGTAACAGGGTACCTTAGCATAGGTGCAAGCTATACATGAAGAAACATATTCCTTGATGAATGCTTGAATGCCAGGCCAGGTATACTCTTGGTGAATGAGCTCCAGTGTCCAATTCTGACCAAAGTGTCCAGATAAGGGATGGTTGTGCTTGTAGTGGAGGACCTGGAGTTAGAGGTCAGAAGCATCAGGGACATAGATGTGGTTGTCCAGATGCAAGAAACCTCCTAGGTCTCTAGACCAATAAGAGTCAGACAGAAGAATACCAGAACAGTAGATAGAGGTGGTAGAGTCAGAAGGGAGTGCCAAGATGATGTCACAATGGAGAATTTCGATGTCAAAGAGGAATGTGGACTAGAAGACTGGAGATGCTAGAAAGAAAGTCCAGAGGGATGCAGTAAGTTGTTCCTGCATGAACATGGGCCAGAAGTTATGTGGATTGATGAGGACATAGTCACCATTCCCCACACTGGGATAGACATTCCATTATCTAGTTAGAGCATCAGGTTTAGCACCTAAATGGCCAGGGCAAAAACAGATGATCAGATTAAACTGAGAGAGAAACTCTGACCACTGGGCTTGCCAGCGGGACAGAAGTTTAGATGTAGTGAAATATTCCAGGTTCTTGTGATCAGTGACAATATCCACTGGAGAACCAGAACCTTCAAGGTAATAATGCCAGGTCTTGAATGCAGTGAAAATAGCAAGAAGCTTCTTATCATGGGTGTCATAGTTGAGTTCTGGTGCAGTGAGTGTACATGAATAGAATGTGACAGGGCAGACCTCATCATCTGGGGACTAGAGTGAGAGGATTCTGGCAATGGCATAGTCAAAGGCATCAATCTCAACAATAAGAGAAGCATCAGGGATCCAATGGGTTAAAATAGAAGTGGAAGTAAAAGCATCCTTGAGGCACTGGAAAGCAGCATGACAAGAAGTGTCAAAATCCCAACGAGCAGACTTGTGGATGAGGTAAGTCAGGGAAACAATGATGTTGGAGTAACTCTGGGTGAAGCAGCAGTAGAAGTTAGCAAAACCAAGGAAGGACTGGATATCCCTGATCTTGTGAGGCTCAGGCCAATCCAGGATGAATTGAATCTTTTCAGGGGACATTGTGAGCCTGCAAGGAGAGAGTAGATACCCAAGATACTCAGTGGAATTGGTATGGAATTTGCATTTCTTGGGTTTGGCAAAGAGGCCATGCTTTCAGAGGCAGTGGAGGACTTCATGGACATGCTTGATATGTGATGTCTGGTCAGCAGAGAAAATTAGGATATCATCCAAATAAATGATTACCAAAACATCAAGAAGATTGGCAAAGATAGAATTGATAAACTGCTGGAATGCTGCAGGGACATTGGTGAGCCCAAATGGCATGACAAGCCACTTGTAGGAGCCATAGTGTGTACAGAAAGAGGTTTTCCACTCATTGCCCTCAGCAATACAAACTAAATGGTAAGCATGCCTAAGGTCAAGTTTGGTATAGATGATTGTGCAGCTCAGAGTGTCAAGGAGATTGGAGATGTGCAGAAGGGGGTAGTGATCTTTCTTTGTGATCTTGTTGAGTCCTCAGAAATCTACACACAATCAGAGGAATCTGTCCTTCTTCCAGACAAAGAGGACAGGGGCAGTATGAGCAGATGTGGAGGGTTGGATGAAATCAGTAGCAAAATGTTTGTCTAGGAAAGTCCTAAGTGCTTCAAGCTCAGAGGGTGACAGGGAATAGGTGGTGCCAACAGGCAGTGAGGTACCTTCTTCCAGATTGATCTTCAGGTCAAACTTGTGATAAGGGGCAAAAGTAGCCACCTTGCTTTTGCTAAACACATTAGCAAAGTCATGGTATTCCTAAAAAACACCAGAAAGGTTAGCTGGAGGGAAAGCAATAAAAGTGGAGCAGAGATGACTCTCTGGAGATTGGGGCTGCAGATAGAATGGGACTGAGCCATCAAGGCTACAGGTATATGTGAATACTGATGAGCTGAGTAGCTCAATCAACAGAGGTTTGAGGTCATGGGAGCATGGTGAATCGGGTTCAGAGTCAGCTTGGGTTGGAGAAACTGGAGGCTATGGAGGTGAGCTCAGAAGCATTGGCATGTTTGATTCAGATGATTGGAACAAGATATGACTTGATACCCAGTCAATTAACAGATTGTAGTGGGCAAGCCAGTTGTGTCCTAGAACAAGAGAACTAGATCCATTCAATGGAGTGACATAGAACATCATCAGTGTAATATCACTGGTTTCAAAACAAACAGAAAGATCAATGGCATTCATAATCATAGAATTGGAAGAGCCATCAAACAGTCAGAGCTGCAACAGAGAAACAGAATAAGTCAGAAGATTGTAAGTACTGACTAACTTGGTGTCTACAAAGCAATCTGAAGAACCAGAGTCAATCAGGGTGGAAAACAGAGGAATTTCATGTGAAACAAGGGTAATGAGAGGCATAAGTGAAGCATTATCTAAAAGAATGGATGCATTAAGTTTAACCTCCAGTAAAGCATGGAAAGGATCAATGCAACCTCCAGCCCATGCAGAGTCATGGAGGCTGTGGACTATTTTTTCACCTCTGAGACAAAGGCCTCTGGTTTAGTTTCCAGAGCAGAGGTTTTGGCACTGTGAGCTTTGGCCATCTTGGAGGAAGACTTGGGGCAGTCCTTTGCTATATGCCCCACAATACCACAGAACAAACAGAGGTGATTCTCCAGTCGATGCTTGCATTCTTCAGTAGTGAGCTTACTGTTCTTACCAAGCTTGAATGATAAGTCCTGTTTCTGGGGAATGGATGACTTGGAGGAGCCAGGGTAATTAGCTGACTTGTTCCTTGATTCATTAGGACTGGAGGTTGAAGTGGAGGATATGGTGGGTTTATCAGAGGACTCGGATGGGTGAGATGACTTTCCTTGTTGGCTAAGTTCAAATTTGTGCTCCCAGTAACAAGTATTAATGGTCTGTGCCAACTGGTGCAGCTCAATGAGTGTCAGCAGCTTGCCAACATGGAAAAGGTTATCTTTGATGTGGTCTGGAAGACCATTATAGAAATAGTGGCAGAGGGCACCTTCTCCATAACCCCAGACTTGGGATGCTATTCTGTTAAACTCAACTACATATTTGTTGATTCATTGACCATCCTTCATAGTCAACTGGTCTAGCTGGTGCTCTGCATCTCTGACCAGGTCATGGGGTCCAAAGTTGGTCTGAAGTTCCTGAATGAACTTCTTATAATTGTCCATCCACAAGAGGTGGAAGTCAGAGTCTTCAGTAAGAAGAAGGTCAGGCTCAAACCATTCCAATGCCATGCCCTTAAGGTAGGACTAAGCATAAGTGACCTTGGCTTGGTCATTGGCAAAGGCTTTGGGATGATCCTGAAAATTTAATTCGCATTGCACTAGAAAAATGCGGAGCTTTTAGGGATTAGTTCCATTGAACTGGTCCAGTTTCCATACTTTGGTATGCTGTGATGTTTCAGGGGTATAATGGGAAGAGCAAGCTAATCCACAGATGGTGCTAGTGAGATCAGTGATAGTGTCATGGTGAATGGGAATAGGTTCCAGGTCTGGAAAAGATTCAGGGTCATCCTCCAGAATATCAGAATACCCATTGGAGGGATCATCTCTGGGTTCATCTGGTACTCCTGGCTGGGCACCATGGTTGTTAGGGGTGTGGGGAGGTTGAGGAACCTTGGAACCATTAGGGGCTTCATTAACTTGAGCACTAGGTGTGGACAAGTGGGAGAGAGCAGGAGCCTATGAGGCCAAGCCTGGTGTGCAGTGAGCAGGGAAGCTCTTAAACTGATCTAGGACAGCATGGGAGTGAGCTCTGGTTACATGGATAGACATGATAGCAGTACCAGCACAAGCTATTATGGTGTCAACCTCTGAACGACCTGTTCTAACCCTAAATGGTCTGCCTTGAGAGAGTGTGTTGGTTTTATTGTTGAATTTGGTTAGAATAGAATGAACAATGTAGTGGACTCAGGGTAGCAAGGCCTGAGGAGCCATCACAATGTTAGGAGGGAGAATGCCTGTATTGTCAAGGCACTGGACAATATACAAGATAACAAGCTAACAAGGTGGTTAAGGCTGGGGAGCTGAAACCAAGGAACTACTAGCTATTTATACTAAGTTCAGATGTATATGGACCACCTCCAGGTTTAAGGGAAATGCTAAATAAGGAAATAGGGCATAGGGTATGCTTACTGAGAATATGACCAATGGGCCATGCAGATAAGGTGTGTAGAATGGAGAGGTAGTGTAGAATGGAAGATAAGGGTCTAGGGTAAGTGGAGATTAAACCATACCCTCTATCATAAGGCTGAGGAGATCCCATTTAGAGATCTGCCACAGATTAAACCTGACCCTCATCTAAATCAAGATCCAGATTCATTGGAGATCTAATTGGGAGATGCATCTGTCATCTGAGATACTAGATCCAATCATAAGCTATGCCCAAACCCAAGGGGAAACTCTGAATAACAACTTAACCATATCCTAGGGTTTGTTCTTGTTTGGCAATAAAGTCTCATGGTCATGTGCTTGTCATGTGACTCTTGTGTATCTGAATGTTACATTCATAACACAAGCAGGAGTTTGAATATACTATTATAAACATTTTAACATACTCCGGGGGTACTCTGGATAACTCTGGAGTGGACAGGGCTTGGCTTCACCTTATGTGGTGCGCCCTTATGCTAGTACCAAGTGCCCCAATTTATAGAGGGGTTGGAAACTATTGGAGGTTTGGGATCAGCCATAGGACTTTTTCCCAACAAGAGACATGACGTCAAGCTGTGGAATAAGTTGAGGGACTTTAGGGTAGGGTATGACATCAAGTCATGAGGCAGAAGAGATCTGGGGGGGGATTGTAATGTTGTATTATGGTTGATATTCAAACTGAAGTACAAGATACCAAACTCCAGTACTTATATCTTAGGAAGACAGATTATTTAAGGAGGGAACAGAGATATGAAAGGAGTTGTCTCATAAGTAAAGCAGGTGCCAATGCATTCTGGATATGAATGGAGATGTCAGAGGAGACAACATTGAATAATGTCAAACTGAAACTAAGTGATGACAGGCAGAAGTGTGGCACAAAGGAACAGGAACAGAAAGTGAGGTCAGAGGAACAATGGAGTTGTATTGGAATGGTATGGAGTTAGCATAGGTAAAGTTGTAATTGATCATTTGGTAGGAAAAGACAGAGGTAAGGGAACTAGGAAGCATGCAGCTTAAAGTGTAAAAGCAACCAGAGTTGTATCAGAGACATAGCAGAGTTGACCCATTGGCATGGGATGTGACAGCATTGTTATAAGCAAACTCCATGAGGGGTAGGAGTTTGAACCAGTTATCCTGCTGATAGTTGCAATAAATATATAAATACTACTCCAGGGTTTGGTTCATTCACTTGGTTTGACCATTATCTTCTGGATGATATCTAAAGGTAAAGTGAAGGTGGATGTTAAGGGCTTGACCCAGGGAACAGAAGAAATGGAAAACAAACTCAGAACCACAATCAGAGGTAATGTGGGAGGAAACTCTGTGTTTAAAGAAAACATGGAGTAAGAAAAGTTTAGCAAGCTCTGGGAAGGTCACCTTATTATCTGTAGAAATAAAGACACACTGCTTTGATAAATGATCTACAATAATAAAGATGGCAGAGTGACCAGAGGAAGCCAGGAGTTGTTCAATGAAATCCATAGAGATGGAATTTCATGGCTTTTCTGGGATGGAGAGCTGCTTGAGGAAGCCATAGAGTTTGTGACAGGGTACCTTGGTGTGGGCACAAGCTGTACATGAAGAAACATACTCTTTAATGAATGCTCAAATGCCAGGCCAGGTATATTCTCAGTGGATGAGCTCTAGTGTCTGATTCTGACTGAAGTGTCCAAATAAGGGGTGATTATGCTTGTAACAGAGAACCCAAAGGCAGAGGTCAGAGGCATCAGGGACATAAATGCAGTTATCCAGATGCAAGAAGCCTTCTGGGTCTCTAAACCAATAAAAGTCAGGTAAGAGGGTGCTGGACAAGTGGGTAGAGATGGTGGAATCAGAAGAGAGTGCTAAGAGGATGTTATAATGGAGGATTTTGATGTTGAAGAGAAATGTGGACCAGAAGACTGGAGATGCTAGAAAGGAGGCCCAGAGGGATGCAGTGAGTTGCTCTTGCATAAACATGGGCTGGAAGTTATATGGATTGACAAGGACATAGTCACTATTTCCCTCTCTGGGATAGATGTCCCATTATCTAGTCAAAGCATTAGGCTTAGCACCTAAATAACCTGGGCAGAAGCAGATGATCAGATTAAACTGATAGAGAAACTCTGACCACTGGGCTTGCTGGTGGGTCAGAAGTTTAGATGTAGTGAAATATTCCAGGTTCTTGTGATCAGTGACAATATCCACCAGAGTACCAGAATCTTTGAGGTAATGATGCCAGGTCTTGAATGCAGTAAAAATGGCAAGAAGCTTCTTATCATGGATGTTATAGTTGAGTTCTGGCATAGTGAGCATATATAAATAGAAAGCAACAGGGCAGATCTCATTGTTCAGACACTGAAGTGAGAGGATTCTGGCAATCACATAGTCTGAAGCATCAGTTTCAATGATGAAAGGAGCATTGGGGACCCAATGGGTCAGAATAAAGGCAGAAGTAAAAGCATTCTTGAGGTGCTGGAAAGTAGCATGACAAGAAGCATCAAAATCCCAACAAGCAGACTTGCAGGTGAGGTGAGTCAGGGAAATAATGATGTCAGAGTAGCCCTGAATGAAGTGGCAGTAGAAATTAGCAAAACTGAGGAAAGACTGAATATTGTGAACTTTGCAAGGCTTAGGCCAATCCAGGATGGATTGAACCTTTTCATGGGACATAGTAAGCCCTGAAGGGAAGAGCTGGTATCCAAGATACTCAGTGGAATCAGTATGGAATTCACATTTCTTGAGTTTGGTGAAGAGGCCATGTTTCCAGAGATAGTAGAGGACTTTATGGACATGCTCAGTATAAGATGTCTGGTCAGCAGAGAAAATTAGGATATTATCCAAATAAACAATTTTGGAAACATCAAGAAGATTGGTGAAGATAGAATTAATAAACCACTGGAAAGCCATAGAGGCATTGGTAAATCCGAATGGCATAACAAGCCACT
>JBBPKN010001484.1:0-15757 GCA_038089275.1 Pulveroboletus cf. rosaemariae | reverse complement strand
TCCCGCACTATCCATGAGATCAGCTCTCGACCAGCCCCTGCGTCCAGGATGCGGAAGTGGGGGAACGATCCGGATGAACCCTGCTCGTATTCTACTCCAAGCGGAAAACTGTCTCGAAGGGAAAATGCATGCTTGCTCACGAGGCTGAGAACTTGTTCCGCGGTGGTCCATCTTTCGGGAGAACCTTCCATATGCTGCTTCTCGCCAATAGTGTAAACTAATTGACACCGGACATGAAGGACTTCGTCGCTCTCATCCAAAATATCCCGTGAATGAGAGTGCAGCCACCTCTGAAGGTTCAGCAGCTGCTTTGCTAGTTGACCCCGACTCAGCTGTATTGCCAGTTGACACAAACCCAGCTGTATTGCCAGTTGACCCCGACCCAGTTCCATTTCAGATTGATCCGTACCCAGTTCCACTGCTAGTTGCAACCAACCCAATTGCATGGCCAGTTGACCCTGATCCAATTTCATTGCGAAGTGACCTTGACCCAGTTGCATTGCCAGTTCATCCCAGTCCAGTTGCGTTGCCAGTTGACCCCGACGCAGCTGCTCCTCCACGCTGACAAGCCTGAGTGACAAGATGTGTTCCGGCTGGACAACCAGGATTCCGCGTTCCTTCATGCATTCCGACATCAGTTCGCGAAGGGTAGCTACATCCTCATCATCGACCCCGAGAGAACGAGAAAATGGGATGAAATATATTCGTCTGTTCGCGAGTCCACCGAGACGGTTCGAAAGAAAGTGGAACATCTGCGTTGTCAACGCTTTTGGAACAATCACACGGACAAGCTGATCACCATCGGCGAGAACAGCACTAGTGATGGGGATGATCACGGATGACTTCCCTTCACCCATATGGAGTTGCATGGCCGTATTCTCACCCGAGCAGGGTGTCATCATCTCGTTAGCGACATCGACTTGCATCCGACGAATCAGAAAGTTGCCTTCCAACTGATGTGGGCATAAAGTGTTAGCTGATGTATACATTCATGACATGGCCAACACACCTGAATTAATAGCCAGTCTGGATATGATTCGGCATTCCAGCCATCGCATCCCTCATTCTCAAGTTCCCTCCACAGCTCCTCGTGAAGGTTATCGAGGTGTAGTCGAAGCAATCTTCGAGCACGTTGTAGCTCCAGCGCGAGTAGAGTTAACCTTATCAGACATCTCTTCCACTCGTCGGAGAGTGCGATTGGAGAATTAGATGCCAGGAGACGATAGAGAGTGTGTGGAGTAATGCGTGGCCATAGGCCCGACTGGTCGAGAGTCTTTTCACTCTGGCTCTTCGGACCCAGATGTTGCTTGACATGGCGAAGACCCTCAACATAACTGGCTTTACACCGATGATAATGTGCCAAAAGCGTCTCCGGAGTGGGTAGCGTCGTCGCACTATGAGCCACGGGGGACACCTTACTTCCAAAGCATTCTGCACTAGAGTGGAGGGCCGATATGTATTGTCGCTGAAATTCGTTTACTGCGTTTGCTCCAGCTGTAGCAAGCAGCTGATGTAACGGGGCGGAAGCAGAGAGTGAGATATTCCCGACACTGGTGGCGTATAGAGACAGCCTATCATGCGTTTGTAATGATGGTGCAGGTCTGGCGAATAGCTGGTCCACCGTGAATGACCACGGGATACGACATGGGATGCTTCTCGAGCGGCGGAATGAGTAGGTGGGGGTTGGGAAGGCTTGCGAGTGTACATTTTTCAGAATTTTCTCAACACGAAGGAGATGCTCTCTGAGTTTGAGATTACGATAGCGGCTGGAGAAGTGACTCTGAATATCAGAAGTCAAATCCGGCACATCATATAAACTGGCGTCAAATTGGCACCGTGGAGCGTTCTCGCATGGCCAGGCATTCAACAATCGTTGGACAGCTACATCGGTTTCCGACTTTAGCGTCTCTACATATATTTTGAGTTGACGTCTGCGAAACTTCTTGACATCTTCGCCAATTTTCGCGGGAATTGCGCTTTCAGGACTATACTCAAAGGAGCGGGCACGGCCGAATATACAAGTTCGCAGGGTTGTCCAGGAAGGGCGATAACCTTTTGAAGGCTCGTAAGAATCATACTCCGGTGGATCCTCCAACCGAAACCGCTCGTCTACAGCAAAGGCCACAAAAGTGGGGACCAGGTCGGCAAGTTCCCACGAGCCATATGCCATGGCAGGGAGCGAGAAATGCAGCTGGTACCATTTCCTTTCATCGCTATTTCGCAAGAGATGGTATGCCTTGAGCCAAACCGATGGAAGATCCAAATGCAGCCACGATTTGTCAAATTGGAGAGATAAAGCGGCGTTCCCGAGCATAGTTCCTGTCCATGATTTCACCATGTCCCATATATCCTTCAAAGTCTCTGAATTTGGGGATCGGCGCTGAACAATAGTCGCAGCCACATAAGCACGGTGCTCTCGCCAATCAGCATACACTAGGTCCCTGGAATAATACTGGGCATCAAAGTCATCTGTCTTGGAAGGCTGTGCAGCAGGCTCAAATGGGAGCAGATACACAGCTCGTAGCGAACTACGCTCTAGCAGGAAATCATCAAATGATGGGAATCGAGGGAAAATATCTCTTGAGCGGCTCTCGTGGAACAATCGTACTTTCTGGTAGTGTTCCTTGATTGCTTTGGAAACAAGATACAGCTGGTGATGTTGAGAATTTGCCGGAAGATCGAGCCACTCTACCTTCTGCATACATTTGAGGTCTTTTGGGAACCACGTGCGTGAGGGGTTTATGGATGCGATCAAGCCCAGGAGCTCCGCTTCCCGTGAGCCAAACTTCATGATCGACCAGCAGCTGGCTGACCGGAGTAGAGTCAACGCTTCCTCTGTACCCAATCTGCCAGTAAGCGGATCGGTATCGCACCCGCTAGTCAAAGCATGCAGGTAAACGCAGTACAACCTGTTCGTCAAGCCGACATTTCCCGTCAAGCATCCCAAGTCGGTATCAATCCTATAGGTCTGATACGTGACCCGCTGAAGGACAGAACCATGGGTACTGATCTCGACACAAACGTGATGGTTGTCCTTCCTGAACGAAATCGGACCGTCGGGGATGAGGACAGATCGTGAGGCAAGTTCATCGGCGTGGGTGTTTTCTCTGAGCCTTGGCCGAAGCACAAGCCGATTAGCCAAGCCAAAAAGCGTCCCAATAGATTGGTTCTCATCATAAACCATGTCACGCATATTGTGGGATTGAAGGTCCCCATCTTCATTGACGTAGAAGGAGAGGCGATAACGTGGTAAATCGACCGACAGGCGCAATGGTGACGAAGGTTTGTCAGGGTTGGTTGGGCACGCGACCACAAGGAGGTTCTGTGGAGTGTCAAGTGGCTTCAAAAGACCTGATATCATAGCCCAGGATCGGCTTCGGATGTCTACGAGGAATTCGCTGCCTTTACGCAAGCGATACTGCCCAGGAACACACTCCATCCTCCAGTTCCCCGACGAACACTCCCAGAGATTGTCGAGAGGGCGGATCTCCATAACGGATGTAGAGAAATTTAGCCAATGAGCATGCCCCTCGATCAATACATCCGGAAGGTCCCCTTTCAGCTTTTCTTGAGGGATAAGCTCGAGGATTTCCGAGTTGGCGAGTGCTCGTATCACGAGATCGGAGCCATTGCTTCTAAGAGAAAAGTGCACCTGGGAATGTCACCTGAGCCCTCGAGACTATACCCTACACCTCTGGAAGTGCGCTCACCTGGTGACCGCAGATTACATTTCGCGTCGAGTAATCCATCCCCGGGAGATCACTTGGTACGACTTCGAGAGTTTGCTACACGTGTTGTCAGTAACCCATTTACACTAGACATGGCGCGACTTACCTTCTTGAATATTAGGTTGTATAGCGGATGCCGCATTATTTCATCCGATAATCCCGCAAGCAGCTTTCCGTCGACCAATAGTGAGCCATCGAGTAAATTAAGATGCACCACCTGTGAGCTTTGGTCAATTGTTGATGTGGTCACGCACGACAACCAGTGCGAATTCGGGTGCTGCAATGGGGTCCACTTCGAGCCTGGACGGTAGTAGGGCCAAACCCTGCTTATTGCAAGGTTGATGCCTTGATCGCAGGGGTCAGCTTGGATAGCATCTCTCACAACGCTCTCGAGAGTCAAAGAGACGCGGCGATTTCGGTCGAGCAATATCTGCGAGTATGTGGGGAGGCGAGGGAGCTCGCTAGGCGTGTGATTGTGGATCAATATAGCGGAAGAAAGTAGAACCTCAATATCTTCTGCTTCCTGAAGTAGAGTTCGGACCACCGAAAAGTGAACGTCGAACGTGGTTCGACAAATGGCAGCTGCGTCTCGTAAAAACCCACGCAACTCTTCGTCTCCAGGTGCGCTCGCCATCTTAGCTGATAGCTCCAGCACCCAGCAAAATACCTTGCCACGTGCAGTACGAAGGAGTCCAAGCGCTCTCTGTTTGACAGATTCATCACAGGCGGATGCTAGTAGACGACGGATCAGGAAGGAGATGGTATCCACTGTCACTGCTTCAAGCCAATTTGCTTCGACATCCCGCAGGAGGCTCTCCAGCTCATTTAGAAGTGTGTTGCAAAAGGACAGTTGTTCAATCTCCTGATGCCACGTCCACACATTATCTGCAAGCGGTCCAACTTGAGAAGCTGCCTGAGCCAACAGAAAATGGACCTCATGACGATGGAAGCTCAGAGATCGACCTCGCATTTCTCGCAAGATATTGAGCCATTGAAGTGAGCCGCCACTGCGCAGATGTCCGAACGCCATAAACTCATGAATCGAAACGTCCTCGTGGCAGTCGATTTGGTTTGCCACAACCTCGTTCGATGTGTGGGAGGTGGCTTCAACATATTTCTGCAAGTTCTGGTATGACCCGCTCCGAAGCTGGTATGTGCAGTGCCCGCTGATGTCGATAGGTCGCAATGTCTCCGAGACACGAACAATAGCACAGCTGTCGAAATTATAGAGTGTCAACCCATTGCCGACAAAGACCCATTCCTGCGAAGTCGGAATGGATGTTTGGCTATGTGCGACAACGAACTCGGAAATGAGGGTGATCCGCGATCTCGGATGTTGAACAATGTAGGGTCGAAGTGTCGTGTATCCGCTGAGCTGGATATAGGGATCTTTTTTCTTAGCGAGTGGAGAACTTGAAAGATCAACCAAGAGATGGATTGTAGCAGTGCGCCACATGTTGAAGGAGACCGGACAGTCCAATTCAAACACAACAGTCTCGGCGTGGAATTGCTCAGCTGGCAACACCCGCTCGCGAGCAGATGCCTCCATTTCTCTAGGTCTTCCTTTAATAATTGACTCTCTCCTGTAGTGGTGCTGATCAGGCCCAGCAGCTTGGCGTTGCAGATCAGCGTGACCAGCGTCCGCTCGCTCGAGTCCAGCAACCTCTTCACGGACTTTGCGCCGCGCTACTTCTTCGATTTGAGTCATGAGACATTGAAGGTGTGAAGAGCCTCTGTAGAAACGGACGGCAAAACAGTTTGCGGCAATGATCGGAGAAAAAACCGACCATCCATTGTGTGACTGGGAGTGGCGATGAGAGAGGTATTGATACGCGCAGCGAAGACGATGGAGACTCCCAGTCTTGCAAATTAACAGGTCTTCCAGCAGACTTAGGGGAACCTCCGGGGAGTACTCCGCGAGCATGGGGATTTCCTTGATAGCTAATTTGTCAAGTGCAACCCAAAGTTCGATCGTGGTCAACAGCATGACCGACAGAAACTCCGGATTGTTCGCGTATGTTTTCAGCGCACTCGACGAGTATTTATCCGCTAAAATCTCTAGCTTCATGCAAGCTTCATCGTTGTCACTGACCTGGTCAACCCAGGTATCAATGTCATGCTCAACCGCCCTCTCGACATCATAGAGGGTGACGTGGGGTTCAGTGTGATATGCTTCCTCGAAAAAAGCACCGTCTGAGGACAGAAAGTCATCAAGAGTACCCCTACGGCGATGTTCAGGGTTAAAGGGAGTGCTAAGAGGATTAGTGCCGCGATGCGCGAGAGAACTGCGAAGGTAGTCGCCACTGCCCAGGAACGACAGCTGAATGTCCTGGGTAAGATTGAGCTGAGAGGGGACCCAGGCTGGAGATACACGCTGAGCAGTCTGTACGTCTTCCCACCTCTTCCTAAGAGTCGACCGAAGGGAACTGCATGCGTCCAATGCAGTGCTGGACAACCAGTCTGAAGTTGAAGACCCCAGCTTCCGCAAGCGCCGGCTGATTTTAGCTGACATGGATTGGATAAGATCATTGGGGAGGTCTGCCGAAATCTCTTCTTGTGCAAGGCGACACATGAAGTATAGCATAAATTTCTTGTAGGCATCGTGCCCTAGAATAGACCGTTCTAGTGATGTCTGAAGAACGACTCTGATAAAGAGCCAGAGGGGTGAGCGTCGCCAAGGCAATCCCGAGTCGTTTCCTATTACGTCGTCACCCACACGTTTGCTGATACGAATGATGTTGGCAGGGCCGCCGATACTTCTCAAGATGCCAGTAAGCAACTCGGTGATATAACACGGATGGGTGTTCCGAGTGTCGACGACATTGGACTGCGCGCTCTGAGTTTTTGGGTCAGAATGAATGTAATCCTTGCTCATGTGGACAAGGAAGTTCGCTAGTTCAGAGAGAAAGCTCTCGTCTCCAAACACGACATTGGGAATTTCAATGGCTGGCCCAGGATACGAGCAGATAAGCTTTCTTTTGGCAGCCATTACATCCTCAGCCTTCGGGGATACCTCGAACGACTCGAAGATGGTGACATGTCTCTGCTTTCTAAAGACGACTGCTGCGTTTTGAGCTTGAATAGGAAATGAAAGGATATCTATACTCTGTGAGTTTTTAGGGTACTATAGACACTCGAACGCTTACCTCCCACACTCATGCTGTTAAGTTGAGAAATGGTACGAAACCGGTCGAGGCTTCCACACTGGACAGTGGCAGTCAGATTATCCAGCATCCTTGAGATGTGGTGCCACTGTGGCAGGTCAACATTATCGCCGTGATTACAGTAGATCCGTGCAACAGAGGCAATTGCTCCAGCTAGAGAATGGTCATTGCAGATGCTGTAGTCAGATGCTTCGGGAAGCCTGAGAGGAAAAAACACATGGGTGACGATATATTCTAGTGAGTGAAGGCCTCCATGGTCAAGTAACACGGTGGTGACACCTTGTAAGTGGCGAAATTTTTGTTGTTAGTAATCAACCCAGAACAGAAGGGGTCAATAGGGTGACGTACCCTGGCTTTCTGGACTTGGAGGTGCTGCAACAGGGAGCGCCAGCAGTGGCTGGGCTGGGACGGATACAACGTTCGACGTCACCGTGGCCGCAGTAACCATGGTGTCGGAACACGGCGGGTGGCGACAGAATTTGAATGTCGACGTTGCAGCATAAAACTCATTCTCGGAGAGTGCCTCGACAGAATTCTGACATGGGACCTGGGGTTGAGGCGTGAGGGGCGATGTCTCTACCTTTGTCACCTCGATCAACTCGATCTCCTTTGGATTCGTGTCCTCCGGGGTAGTCGCGGCCATGTTAATGTCCCCTGAACGCGAGGTTAGTGGATTATCTCTCCATTCACGGCATAGCCCGAAAGCTGCGTACATCCTATGTTCTTCATCGCGACGTTGAATTTCTTCCAGTTCCAACTATATTTGCCACCGTTGATCTGAGCCAAGACGTTCCCAAATTCCGTAAAGCGAGCTTCAACCTTTGGAGCCATATAATGTTGGGCGACTTCGCACCAATACTCCTTTGGCACCTTGCGCAAGTCACAGCCAGACTTTATCCGGTAAAGCCACTCGTCGACAGGCATACCCTTCTTAGGCTCTCCGTAAAAGATGGGCGGATCAACCCAGTACTTGTAAACTGAGCCAAGGTCGAATTCTTTGGTCCTGAATACCTCGGACATCGTGAGTAAACGGTCAGAGAAGAAAATCGAACGAGCTTAAGTGGTAAAGAAAATGGCAGGGCTCATGAACGGATCGCCTGCCAACCCTGCGGCTTCTGGGCTTCTTCCAGGGCGACAATGCGATGCGAGGTACGTGGGAACCTTATGATGGTTAGACCCACTTGCATGTTCCTAGTACGGCAGGGTGGCAGATGCACACAGCCTGTGTTGCGAGAGGGGTCGCGGATGCAGCGGGGCATACTATCATGTCACCCTTAGTGCAAAAAAATCACTATTTTCGTTCTAACATCTTCACAAGGACATTTACTGTCCTCGGGTTCAATATGTGAATTCAGACCATGGCGCTCCATCTACTACACATTTTTCCCGATTTTTTCTGGTGTGCATTCAGCGTGTAGATTGATTCCGATTTTTGCCGTCTTTTGCATATGCAATGTAAGCTTTTCGTCACACCGGGTCACGCATCCGGCACCTACGGACTTCCAGCCTCAGATATTGTTGGCATACGATGCCGCCGAAGGCAAGAAACCCGAGGACTCAGATGAAATTTTGAAAGGTTACAGAACAAGTAGTAGATATATTATAACTGTGAGTAGTAAGGTATAGCACCTGAGAAGCCATCATATATAGTATTGGATGAAGTAGGGGACTGAAATTGTAAGTAGTTCAAGGGATTATTGTCAAGACTGGAGGTGCTGGTACCAGCCAGTGTGGGTGCATCAGGGATGTCTACATGATGCCCATGGGTAGATGGTCCAATTAAAAGATCATTATCTGTATAAGGATGTTGTTGACCTTGTGTAGAGAAAAAAAGCTCCTTGAAGCAGATATCAAGTTTTAGTTGTGGAAATCTGTTAAAGTAAGCAGTGATTCATGCAAAAAGATCTTTCTTCTTTCCAATCTTGGGAAGTGCAAGGGCAGCAGTCAAATCCTCAAGTTCTTCCTTTTTCCTTGCCTTGCATTGAGTGCCTATGAAAATGTGACCAGGACCTGCCCTACATTCATAGCATGCTTGTTCTCTAACTGCCTTTATGGCCTTAGCTTCAGCCTTCTGCTGTTTCTTTGACTCCTCTTGTTCTCAGAGCTGTTGTAGCTTGTTACAGTGGCAATATTGCACACTATGCAGATAAGCAATAACCCTAATCCAATGTGGACCTTGGGGTTATGCCAGTATCAATGTCAGTATTGATATAAAAGAATAGGATGGATAGATTATATATGCCTGCCACTAGATGTGACACAGGAATTAGAAAGGGTAGATGCTCAGGGTAGCTAAGCCTAAGGAGCTGAGTCCAAACACTAGCTTGTCTATTAAGATACCTAGAGGGCTAAACAAACAAGTGCTCAAAGCTGGGAAGCTAAAAGCTATATGGGCAGCCTATTTATACTGTCTAGGGTGGTGCACAGACCACCAAGCCTGTCTGGGATAAATACTAATATGGAAACTGGGCATAGGGCAAGGGTAGAGGATATAACTAAATGGCCATGTGTATCAAGGGTCTAAATGAAAGAGAAGTACAAGAATGGAAAGGAAGACTGCAGGGTCAACAGATATGAAGACAGCACCTTAGCCTTGAGGCTGAGAAGATTCCATCTGGATCTCTGCCATAGATCAGATTTATCAATCTAGATCTAGATCTAAGATCCAAGATCAGATGTTATCTAGATTAGATCAGGAGATACCATCATCTAAGATCCACTGCTAATCCTATGCTAATTCTTTAGTCAAGATAAACTCTAAATAAGACTAATCATAGCCTAGGGTTTGGCTCAACCTAACATAGAAGTCTCACAGTCATGTGATGGTCATGTGACTCTTGTGCATCCAAACTATCTATTCATAACATTGTTATGGTATCAATCTCTGAACAACCCATTCTAACCCTAAACAGTCTCTAGTCCTGAAAGGGTGCATTGATTTCATTGTTGAATTTGGTTAGAATAGAGTGAAGAGTGGTGTGGACTCAGGGTAGCAAGTCCTGAGGAGCCATAGCACAAGTTAGGAGATAAAGGCCTATATTGTCAAGGTACTAGATAATATACAAGATAAACAAGTGGTTAAGGCTGGGGAGCTGAAATCAAGGAACTACTCAACTATTTATACTAAGTTCAAGTGTGCACAGACCATCTCCAGGGTTAAGGGAAAGACTAAATAAGGAAATAGGGCATAGGGCATGCTTACTGAGAATATGACCAATGGGCCATGTGGTAAAGGTATGTATCAAGGGAGAGGCTATGTAGAATGGAAGATAAGGGTCTAGGGTAAGCAGAGATTAAACCATGCCCTTAACCATGAGGCTGAAAAGATTCCATTTAGAGATCTGCCACAATCAGATCTGACCCTTATCTAGATTGAGATCCAGATTCATCAGAGATTAGATTGGAAGATGCACCTATTATCTGAAATGCTAGATCCAACCATAAGCTGTGCCCAAATCCAAGGGGAATACTCTAAATAACAACTCAACCATATCCTAGGGTTTATCCTTGTTTGGCAATAAAGTCTCATGGTTATGTGCTTGTCATGTGACTCTTGTGCATCCAAATGTTATATTCATAACAAACATAGCTTCACATAGCCCTTTTCTAATGTCAGAACTTAAGCACTGCTGTTGATTTTCTGTGCACATTGTTGCCATTCTTGATTTCCCTTCTTTGCATCTAGCTGCTTTTGCAAATGAGTAATCATCTGTCCAGTAAAATAGCAGTGAGTTTCTGCTGCATTCTTCATATTCATTAATATTTGATTTTTATTCTTCAAGTCACAAATCCATTCTTCTGCACCTTTGAGCCTTTCTGCAATGGATTTTGGTTGATTGAGTACCCCTAGGAATGGTGTAGTAGAGTGTGATAATGTTCTTGACATTGACTATGTTTTACAGCATGTTGCAGCAATGGAAAATGCAGTAGAAAAGGCACATGACTAATTAGAAAGTTCTGATTTATTGCAGGAAAAATCCAAGGGATTAGCTTTACCCATTTCAAGGCTTGCTACCACTCTATTACCATTACTATGTGGGTACAAAAAATCTTCTTCTTCCATTTCTAAGCCTGACTCTTGCATGTGTTATGGTGTTGGATTCTATATGACTTGTCCTAACTCTAAATGATATGGCCTTGAGAGGGTATGTTGATATTGATAATGGTCTTGGTTAAAATAGATAGAAATAAAGATGGTGAATATTCAAGGTAGCAAGCCTTGAGAAGCTATTACACTAGTATCCAGAGAAAGCCACTATATTGATGACTATCTAGGAGTGAGAACTAGAGAGTGGTATGGATAACAAAGTGGTCAATGCTAAGGGCTTTGTACTGTATTCTACTAAGTATTTATACCTATTCTAGAAGTGCACAGACCATCTCTGGGGCATAGAGAACTATCATAAATAGAAATAGGGCATAGGGCATGCTTACTGAGAATATAACCAAGCAAGCCATGTGGATAAGGAGTATATCAGGAAAAGGCTATGTAGAATGGAAGTTAAGAGTCCAGGGTCAGCAGAGATTAAACCATACCTCCAGCCATGAGACCAAGGAGATCCCATCTAGAGATCTGCCATGATTGCATCTAACTCTTATCTGGATTGAGATCAGATTCATCAGAGATACAGATCAGGAGATCAATCTGTTATCTGAGATACTAGATTCAATTATAAGCATTGCCCAAAACCAAAGAGAACTCTAAAAGAACAACTTAACCATATTCTAGGATTTATTCCTTGTTTGGCATATAAGTCTCATGGTCATGTGCTTGTCATGTGACTCTTCTGCTAGCAAACTGTTTATTTATAACACTATCCCCTCTTCAAGGGCAAGACTTCTGAATTGCCAAGTATTTTTTGCTTTTTGTTTAAGTCTTGTAATCCATTATTGGGTACAGTCTTGCTGTTTTCTCTGAAAACTCTGAATATACATAAGAAAAAAAAAACAGAAAAAACAGTTATAGGCCAATAAAAACTCTGAGTATTTGAGAATTGTGAAAAAAGTACTTTCTTGAATAATACTTGAACTCCTGTGTTATTTTTCATAATTAATGATATCTTCTTCTAGAAGAGAGAGTTCACTATATTTATCTATTATCTTTACTATCCCCTCTTTAGATTTTATTGTCCTAATGAAATATGCATTGGCATAAGTGTTACAAAGTGACACTCCAGCACTAGAACTAGTCATGTGACATCATGTGATTATGCACAAAGACACCCCATTTTAAGCTTAACCCTAGTCTGTGGTCTATTTCCTTTAAGAGTATTTATTATTCCTTTTCCTCAGCAGTGGTCATGTGACCATAAGTCACCTGACATGGATCTTCCCAGGATCTTCCCTGGAACTGCCCTTCATCTAATCTCCATGGATCTTATCTAATCTAGATCTGGATCTGGATCTGAACCCTAGATACATTTGTGGCAGATTTACAGATTGGATCTTATCTGTGGCAGAGATCTTCATCCTCATGGTGCAAGCACCTCTGACCCTGCATTCATTTCATAGATTACTTCTCTTCCATTCTCCCATATCCGCATGGTATCCTGCCATACTTATTAATATCTGCCCCATGCTTTTCCTTTATTGTTCTTTATCTATTAACCCAGGGTTTAGGGCATCCCCTGATTAGGTAGTTCCTGTACTTAGTCAGCATGGTCTGTGCACCAGGCCTTGGAATATATAAAGGCAAGGGTAGGCAAGCTGGAATTCCCCAGTCTTGCTCACTTGAGTCTAGATTTAGATTTAATCTTGCTGGTACAGGAATTGTCTTGTTGCTCCCTTGACTTTTAGCCTGCCAGTCTCAGTACTTGGCTCTTACTCTTTTGCATCTTGCCTAGTTCAGGGCCACTAGTACAAAAGCCCTATAGCAAGATTAGAAAGGCACTCCCCAAGGGTTAGAGTTAGAAAGGTCAATGCATCAAGAATTGTGTTTCAATTATCATCATTATCACTATTCCTATTTCATTCCTGTTCCTTGCTTTTCCCTGTTTCATCCTGTTACCCTTTAGTTTCAGTCTGACATGATTGGACATTGTCTTCCCTGACATCTCCATTCATTTCCTAAATATCTAGACATCTGCTTTGCTTCTGAGTTTGCACTTGTCTCACTTTGTTATACTCCTAGATAGTTCTGCCTCACTGAGGTATAAGTACTGTAGTTTTGTATCTTGTACCTCAGTATGAATATTGACAAGATCAACAGAAACACTCTCTTGTTGTCATCCTTACTCTGATTGAGTCTTTGGGCTCACTCTGACTCTCTAGGTTACTCTGGAGTTTTTAGCATTAAAGTCATTATGGCTTAAATGTTGACTTGGGATGAGTAACAACTTTACTGTTGTTACTACCCCTATCTGACCTGAGTTCTCCAACTCACTCCAACCCTCCAGCCCTGCTGGAGATTATAATTAGCCTATTGGCTACCTTTTATAAATTTTGATGACTCCACTTCTTAAGACTGGACTTGATACTCTTCATCTTGTCCATCTCTCTTGTTGAGCCCTGAGCAAGCTCTCCTCTGCTATTTCTGGCCTGCTGCACATCAGGACACCAAGGCTATGCCAGGGCACTGAAGCTGAGTTCTGTTTGATAAAGAACCTGCTACTTGACTACTTGACCATTTTTGAAAACTCCGGAAAACTCTGGAGATCTCCCAAGCTTACATCCCCTTCCAGTAAACTCCAACCCAGCAGTAGTAGTAGTAGCAGTATTTGGGTTTTAATAATCTGTCACCTTAGTATGAATATCAACAAAAACAACAGAAACACCCTCTTGTTGTTGTTCTCACTCTGCTCAAGCCCTTGGGCTCACTCTGACCCTCCAGGTTACTCTGGAGTACCTCTAAGGCCAAGTGATATCCTTGAAGGAGTTGCAAGATCTTACCCCCATAACTAGGCTTGACTCTCCTTGTCCTGCCTGTCCCTTCTTTTGAGCATAGAGACAGCCTTCTTACCCACCTCCAACATCTATGTAAATTGGGACATCAGAAAGTGCAAGGACACACCACATAAGATGAAGCTGAGTCCTATTCAACCATTGAAACCCTTCCTAGATTCCCCAGAGCCCTCCAGAGTTCTGACCTCCCTTTAGCATCAAGGGTTTCATTCAAAAAAGGAACTGGTTAAAAGTATACTTATCTTGGTATAGGTTTTAACAGTCTCCTTTTAGTGGGATGAAAGTTTTAACAGTATATTTGATCATCAAAATCCCCACAAATGTCACCAGTATTTTTTATCAGCAAGAAAGATGGTAGTAAAAGAATGGTCATTGACTATAGGTATTTAAATGAGTATACTATTAAAAACAACTATCCTCTTCCATTGATTTCTACACTAATTGACTGATTGAATGGAGCAGATATGTTCACAACCCTCAACTTATGATGGGAGTATAATAATATTTGTATGAAGGAAGGTAATGAGTGGAAAGGAGCTTTCACCACTCCCATTGGAGCATTTGAACCATTGGTAATGTACTTTGGCATATGTAACTCACCAAGTACTTTTTAGACCATGGTCAATGACATTTTCTATGATATGTGGGAACATGTTGTTATCTACATTGATAACATAATGATTTTCACAAGCAACAAGACTAAAGATCAACATTTGGAAATTGTCACTCAAGTTTTAGGTCATCTCTGAGACAATAATCTTTTCCTTAAATCATCAAAATGTCATTTTGCACAACCTCAAGTTCATTATTTAGGAATGGTTGTATCTAAAGAGAGGGTACAAATGCAACTCAATAAGACCAGTGCTGTACAAAGCTGGCCCATTCCCAAAACACTCAAACAAGTTCAAGCATTTTTGGAACTAGCTAATTATTATTGTCACTTTGTTCCAAATTTTGCTAACATTGCCAGACCTTTTAATTCACTTACCAAGAAAGATGTCAAGTTTGAATGGTCTATAGCATGCATGATGGCATTTGTCCATCTCAAGGAAATTCTCACCTCTGATCCACTCCTTTGTTATTCCAACTCCTCTCAACCAGTTAGGATTGAAATAGATGCATCTAACATTGCCATCAGTGTAGTTCTCTCTTATCAACAAGAAAATGGTCTCTGGCAACCAGTAGCCTATATCTCACACTCTTTGGATGCTGCTGAACTCAACTATTTAATTTATGATAAAGAATTACTAGCTGTTATTCATGCCTTGCAAGATTGGCATCATTATTTAATTGGACACAATTCTTTTGAGATCTGGACAGATCACAAGAATCTTGAATATTGGAAATGTCCACAAGATTTATCCCCTTGTCAAGCTAGATGGCAGGTCACTCTGGCTAAATTCAACTTCAAAATGGTCTATAAATCTGGATCTTCTAATGGTTGGGTGGATGCACTCTCTTGACAACAAGATCATTTTGATAACAAATCCAAACCAAATAAACAAGTTCTCATGCTTCCTCCCTCTATTTTTCAATAAGCAGTTTCATTATCCTCTTCTTTATTTAATCAAGTTCAAGCAGCATTAGTGGATCTTCATCTTTCCCCCCACTGGTGTTATAGTCCAGAAAATAAGGTTTATTTAAATCAAAACAAACAAATTTTCATTCCAAAAGAATTACAAATCAAAGTTTTAAATTTATTTCATTCTTCTCCTCTAGGTGGTTATTCTGGTCAAGACTGCACTAGACATTCAATATCACAATTCTATTATTGGCCTGGTCTTCATGAAGATATAGCATCATTTGTTTCACATTGTTCTTTATGTGCTATATTTAAAGGATCAGAAGTTATTGTTCTAATTCACCCTTTTTCTATGGCTTTTTTATCCTGGGAAGATATATCAGTCGATTTTATCACAGGACTTCCATCATCAAACAGATTTGATGCTATTATGGTGGTAGTTG
>JBBPKN010001483.1:0-15776 GCA_038089275.1 Pulveroboletus cf. rosaemariae | reverse complement strand
TGTGGTGTGTAGAATGGAGAGGCTGTGTGTAATGAAAGGTAAGGATCTAGAGTAAGCAGAGATTAAACCATGCCCTAAACCATGAGGCTGAGGAGATCCCATCTAGAGATCTGCCACAGATCAGATCTGACCCTCATCTAGATCCAGATCCAGATTCATCAGAGATAAGATCAGAAGATGCATCTATTATCTGAGATGCTAGATCCAACTCTATAAGCTATGCCTAAACTTAAGGGAGAAACTTTGAATAACAACTCAATCATATTCTAGGGTTTGTCTTGTTTTGGCAAGGATGTCTCATGGTCATGTGCTTGTCATGTGACTCTTCTGCTAGTGAATGTTACATTCATAACAGATAACCAACTTCACCAATTTAAGAGTCAAGGCAAGAATATGTTGATACTAGTGGGTAATCATTCCAGTGAACTTTCCAATTAGGCATGGTTACTGCATCCTTGGCCCTCTGCTTTGTTCCCAGGCCTCTTCCCATTATACACATCATTGGAGTAATGCTTATTACCAAACACAGTGACTACTATACACCATTTATTTTTTTTATCCTACTACTTCACATTCTCAGCCATCTTATTATATTTCTACTCAAGGTAATTCTCATTCAAAGCAGTCCTGCTGGCAGTGCTCTGGGATTGAAGTTTCAATCTCCAAACCTGCCAGAAGTATGATCTGATATAATAAATATTTGTACTACATGAGTAAAATATTAGAAGGACCATATACCTCTATCATGAAAAAGAAAAAATCTGATAAAAAAGAAGGTGATGTATTAACATGTACTGTATCTGTAGTATTATTCTGAAAGCTATATAGAATGTTATTGAGGCATTAAGTATAAAATACCATGTTTTTTGCACTAAGGAAGCAATAATAGTACTATTAGTCATCAACTTACACTCTAGCTTTATTTGTTCTTGTTGTGGAGTTATTCTATAAACATTGAAAAAGTGCTAAATATTGGATTAATTTTTTGAGTTACTATAGTTATAAAATTGATTTAATAACTAAAATACAAATGATAACTATGAGCTAATGAACTTCAACTCAACTAACTATGAGTTCCTTGTGTGCATAACAATGACTAATGAATAGCTTAGCCTTTTGGCACAAGAGCTCTGATTAAGCAAAAATAGAAAAAAAAATACTGAAAATACACTAGAAAAAACTGTAGAATTGAAATACACAAGATTAAAGAGACTTTAGCTTGGATCCATTCCCTTTTATATTGCTATAAGATGTGCATAGATCATATAAGTCTGGCTTGCTCTAAATACTGTACAATAAACCAACCAATGGCAAAAGAGAAGTAGAGACCTAGAAATACATAAGACAATATATAAGATATAATATTATAGGTCTAGAGCTGTGATTATGTGAAAGGGTAAAGATGTGAAAGGGTCACATGACATAATAAGGTAAAAAGTTAAAGTAAAGTCAGAAACAAGTGAAAAATATAAAGAATGAAAGATATGCATTTGTTAAAACTTATTCCAGTAGGAATATACTGTTAAAACTTATACTAAGTACAAATGAACTGTTAAAATGTATACCAATCTCCTTCCTGAACAAAACCCTTATTGCTAGAGGGCAAAGGTCAGGTTTCAGCATCTTAGTGGTGCATAAACCTAAAAAAAGGTTGTACTTGTTAAAACTTATACCAGTATGATTATACTTTTAAAACCCATCCAAGTACAGATATACTATTAAAACCAGTTTCTTCCTGAGCAAAACTCATGACACTAAGGGAAGATTATAATTTTGGAGAGCTCTGGGGGGCTCCAGAGAGATCTAGGAAGGATTTCATTGATTAAACAGGACTCAGCCTTACTTTATGTGGTGCATTCTTGCACTTTCCAGTGTCCCAATTTACATAGAAGTTGGCAGTGAATAAAAAGGCTGTCTCTGTGCTCAACAGGAGGAACAGGCAGGATGAGGAGAGTCAAGCCTAGTTATAAGGGTGGGATCTTGCAACTCCTTTCAGAATATCACTTGGCCCCAGAGGTTCTCCAGAGTAACCTGGATCAGAGTGGAGACAAAGACAAGGGGACATTTATGTCAATATTTGTACTGAGATACAAGATACAAAACTACAGTACTTATATCTCAGAGAGGCAGAACTATCTAGAAGTATAGTGAAGTGAGACAGGTGCAAACTCAGAAGCAAAGCAGATGTCTAAATATCTAAGAAATGAATGGAGATGTCAGGGAAGACAATGTTCAATCATGTCAGACTGAAACTAAAGGGTAACAGGATGAAATGAGGGAAAGCAAGGAACGGGAACAGAACAGAAATAGTAACAATGATGATATCAGTAACTAAGAGTGAAAATGGTGATAGAGTTATACTGAAATGGTTTGAAGATAATGAAATTAAACTAAGGTAGTACTTAACTGGAACTGAAATAGAACTGAAAACAGAATGGAGTGGAGTGGAAGTGGAGGTCCAGGGAAGCACATAATACTGAGGGGCAGGAATCATACATGCATAGCTAGAGCAGACTGGAATGGTGATGGAGGGCTGGAGTTGCCTGGAGGAAAGTCAGAGAACTAGAGTAGCTTACTAGATATAAGGGCCAATTATAAGCCAGGTCAGAATAGGATCAGAACTGGATCAGATATATGGAATATAATAGTACTCTAGAAACTCCAGAGATGTCTAGAGACTTTTGAAGGGATTCCAGAAGAATTGGTTGATTGAACAGAACTTGGCTTTACCTTATGTGGTGTGCCCTTGCACTTTCTAGTATCCTGATTTACATGGATATCAGAGATAGGGAAAAGAACTGTCTTGGTGCTCAACAAAAGGGATAGGCAGAATAAGAAGAGTCAAGCCTAGTTGTGGAAATGGGACCTTATAATTCCTTCAAGGATATTACTTAGCTCTGGAGGTTCTCTGGAGTAATTCAAAGGGTTAAAGTGAGTTTAAGGGCTTAATTAGAGTAAGGATAACAATAAGAGGGTATTTATGTTGATATTTGTACTAAAGTACAAGATACAAGACTATAGTACTTATATCTTAGAGAGACAGAACTATCTAGAAGTATAGCAAAGTAAGACAGGTACAAACTCAGAAGCAAAGCAGATATCTAAATATCTAAGAAATAAATGAAGATATCAGGGAAGACAATATCCAATCATGTTAGACTGAAACTGAAGGATAACAGAATAAAACAAGGGAAAGCAAAAAACAGAAATGGAACAAAAATAGTAATAATAATGATAATAGTAACTAAAAGCAGGAATAGTAACAGAGTTATACTGGAATGGTTCAGAAATGATAAAATGGAACTAAGGTAGTATTTAACTGAAACAGAGATAGAACTGAAAATGGAATAGGGCAAAGTGGGAGCAGAGGGCCAGAGGAGTATATACTGCTAAAAAGCAGGAAGTATATATGCATAGCTGGTACAAACTGGAATGGTAACAGAGGGCCAGAGTTACCTGCAGAGGAGTCAAAGGGCTAGAGTAGCTTATTGGGTATGAGGACCAGTTGTAAGCTGGGTCAGAATTGGGTCAGAATTGGGTTGGAGGTACAGAATATGACAACATTATAATAATAACATGCTAAATTAAACTATCTGTACCTCTATGAATACATGTTCAAATTACATAATTCTTTTTTTGTTGTGTTGTTCTTAACATGTTCTTCCCACAGTCACCCTGTACTTTGGCCATATTTGTTCTTGTTGGTAAGCTATTAAACAAACATTTAAAAATTGCAAAATTTTAAATTCATTTTGAAAGTCACTATATATACTTTCTCTTTAAAAAACAGTACAACAATACAATATCTTACAGCCTATTTTTACAGCACAATATCATAATTAGCACACAAATATTAAGACTCATAAATTGCAACAAAAACTAATATTTGCACAAGAAAATAAGCTAAAATATTGGATCAAGGCTCTTGATACTCAGGTTATTATCAAAAGGGGCCTTTCATAAAGCTTTTATGAAGCAAAACAATAAGCTTCAAGCACTCACCCATGTGACACTTGAACAGATCAAGTCTAATTACACTGCAAAGAAGTTAATAAAGGCAGAAAACAAGCAGCTGTGGAAACAACTGTTTGCAAAGGAATTCAATCACCCAAGAAAACTTAAGAGTGATTCCAAGGCAAGATTGACAACTGCAAGTGATAATCTCAACCTTTTAGCTGAAGCAGTGGCAAGGATGAAGGAGTGTTTCAAGGAAGCTGTGGAAAAGTTCAAATCAATTTGGAAGGAATATGATGAGTATTGCAGGGAACTTACTAATGCACAGAAGCAGCAAGAACGAGCAGTACGTGAGGAGCAACGTGCCAGTGATGCTATTGCTAAGCAGATGAAACGGATGGCAGAACGGGAGCGAATACGTACTGAACGAGAGGTGAGAAGACAGCGGGCTAGCAAGGAGAAGGCACCGCAGAAAGTTCAAGAGGCAGCAGAGAAAGCAGAGAGAAGGAGAACGGCTGAGGAGGAGAAGGCAAGACAGAAGCTTGCAAGTGAAGGAGCGCCGCTGAGCCGAAAAGAAGGTGGCCGACACAAAGCGACAGCAGAGAGAACAAGCTTGATGAACCAACTGTTGGTACTGTTGGTAGTGATGCTGAGAACCTTGACAGGGCAAGGCCACGAGTAAGACTGGTGCTCAAATTGCCAGCTGCTACAGTCAAGCTGATGAACCAACGAGGAGACAATAGGGACGAAGATGATCTTTCGATGATCAATGACGAGTACAGCCTCCCACTGGAGTACATCCATAAAAAAATACATAGCTCATAGACAGTCACTGTTAAAAATATAAAAACACCACCATTAGATAGAGAACTATTTTTCCCTTGAGAAGGGTTCAAATTTTTTGCTTTTTGAGTAACAGGATGTTGTGCTATTGAACCAACAAGCTTAAGTGATTCGTTACTGGGTCATGCACAGTACCTGAAGGGTGCAGTCGTATCGCGCAGCCACCATTCTTACCCACTCTCGATCTTTGAATCAGAAGATTGGGACGCACAAACTATGCCAGCACGCGAAAGAGCCTCACCATGCTCGATCCTCGTAATTCGCAGCCACACTTCGCCAGCCTGCTCAGTTTTTAAATACGGGAAGAATGCAAACCCGATTCGCCTTAATTTCCGTAACGTCTGGCCACCTTGCCCCCGCCTGCTGACTTTTTGGTTTAGATCTGAATCTTGTAAGTTCGATTCCAGCCCACACTCCGATCATTTATATTCACAGCCTCTCTAGCTCTATTCGGCTGCTGCTCCTCGACTCCTGGAACCATACGAGCGTGACTGCGTTGGACAAGAACATATAAACTGAAATACCTTCTTCCTTGTCTACCTCTCGTTTCAAATGTCATCCGAGACAAAAGTCTGGTTCAGTGAGTGCCTTTCCGGATGAGAGTACCTACGACGTCTCACCTCAGTTAGTTACCGGTTGCTCTTCCGGTCTCGGCCTTTGTGTAGCTGAATGCGCCCTGCAAAAGGGTGATAAAGTTGTCGCGACCTTGCGCAAGCCCGAAACCCTTTCCGACTTGGCGGCGAAATATCCCGAGACACTTCTTGTCCTCAGGCTCGACGTCACCAAACCCGCCGAGGTGACCGCCGCATTTGCTGCGAGTCAAGAAAGATTTGGCCGCGTTGACGTGGTCGTGAACAATGCCGGGTTTCTCGTGATAGGGGAAGTGGAGAGCGTACCCGATAGCGTTGCGCGGGATATCCTTGAAGTGAACTTTTGGGGCGCTTCGAACGTGACTAGGGAGGCAGTGAGGTTCTTCCGTGAGGTGAATAAGCCGATGGGGGGACGACTGCTTCAAGTGTCATCCATGGCTGGCCTTCGATCGTCGGCTGCAGGTGTGCACTATTGTGTGAGGTGAGCGAGCGCTAAACAACGTCGGGTTGTGGATGCTGACATGCATGGCAGCAAATTTGGTATGCTGTCGTCACCTCGTGGGAGGCCTTCGAGGAAACTGACTTGGTGATGGGTAGCCCTCGAAGCCATAAGCGAAGGTATTGCAGACGAGCTTCACCCTGACTGGAACATCAAGGTAAATTACTCGTAGTCTGTATCAGGACCACCGTCGGGGCTCTACTCACACGCATCATTGTGGCGCCCTGGCAGGTAACCATCCTCGAAGCGGGACCATTCCAGTCCAAGGCCGCCGCGAACTCCATAGCTACTCCTATCCACCCAGCGTATACTGACCCTTCATTGACCACGATGAAATGGCGCGAGATCCTCGCAAATCCTAATTTACCCTTCAATGCTGATCCTAACAAGGTTGCGGAGGTGATACACAGGGCAGCCTACATGGAGGACCCTCCTTTGAGATTGCCACTCCATCCGTTGGCTCTGACCGTACTGAGAGAGAGGGGGAAGCAGTTGCAGGAGGTTGCAGACAAGTGGGAATCATGGTCGGCGGACGTCATGGTGATGCCATGATGCGTGGAACATCGGCTCCAACAAAAATGTTGTATGTTACTGGAAGTGCGCCATCCCGGCCTTTAACGGCAAGTTCTCGTTACTTGTATAATATCTACATACGTCTGTACTTCTTGTTCTATGATGATGCATTCAACTGCCCAGATATTCATTTATTCTTGAATGTCGCAAGATCATCATTGGCCATGACATCTTGGTCGTCCTCTAGATTGCATATTTCGCTAAGACACTGCTAGCCCAACGGGTCCAGTCACCATTACGCCCTTTGTCCTGGTCAGAACTACGAGCGAGTGGCGACCTCAACGGCTTTGACGGGGTCACCAGGACATTACCACTACCTTTGGGGAAAGCCACCATGGAGTCTGGGATAGCGGCACCCTCGAGCATCCTAGAAGGACCGATTGCCACACCCTATGACACAACAGTTCTAGAAGCTGCATCAGGCCCGGATAGTATTAATCTCAAGGCGATACCCACCCGCGACAAACGCACGGCAATATTTATCCAAGATGAGTGTCTGAAACACCGTTTCGTACGCTCGCGGGACACTACCGGCGTCTACGAGCGCCCGGAACGCCTTCGTGCGGTCAAACTGGGGCTTGCTGCTGCTCTTTCACGCATCGAGGAGGTGCAGTCCGCTATGGACACCAAGAGGCCCGAGGTCGCATCTACGACCGCAGGCACGGACGAAGGCGACCTTGCAGCTGCAATTGCGCACATGGCGATTTCTCCACCCACTCGAACTGCAGGCCCGGCTCCCATCCGTATCAGCTCGGTCGTGATCCGACGGACTTCCGCATCCGTATCCCTCCTCGACCATGCCGCCGTCAAGTACATCCACGGTGACATCGACCGAGACGTCTACCTCGAAAACCTCATCGCATGGGCGCGCGATAGCCAAGCGAACATCACGAAGAAAGGGACGGAGATCCCGGAGGGAATCCCACCCCTGGATTTGTACCGTCAGTCATTCTCTTTTATTTTCTTGTTCGGCGTCCGTGTCTCGCTTACGCGCTTTGGAAAATGCCTCATGTCCAATGCCACCATGTTGGGGATGGTCGTACGTATACAGTCTGTCCTGGTTCCATCGATGCGATTCAAGGCGCCATCGGAGCCGTGTGCGAAGCAGTCGACGCGAGCGTGATGGCTACGCGTAGGCCATGGCCGCTTTCTGGCGACAGGTCGGACGGTGTTTGCGAACGGGCATTTGTAGCAATCAGACCTCCAGGACATCACTGCGGGGAAGACACACCATCCGGTTTCTGCCTCATCAACAACGTCACCATTGGTGCTGCACATGGTATGTTCAGCTCACACGATTCAATCACTCTTTCGCACACTCGTACGCTCCCGCAGCATTTCTAAACCATGGCATACAGAGAATCGTCATTCTCGATATCGATTTGCATCATGGTCTGTTTCCTCGATCATGATGTCAGTATGTTCGGGCAGAGTAACGGTCAGTTGTAGGAAACGGAACCCAGTCGATTGTGTGGCAGATAAACGAGGAAACGTATCGACAGACTCTGGAGTCCGAGCGCCCCGGGGACGATGCACCTCCCGCGAAGCCGGGGCCACGGGTATTTTACGGCTCTTTGCATGACATCTTGTCTTTCCCATGCGAGGTTCGTAATCCACAAATGTACGATTCTTGAATTGATTAAATCTTAGGATGGTAAACCAGAGATGGTACAAGCGGCCTCCACGTCGATCCACGGTCCCCACGGACAATACATAGAAAATATACACCTTCAAAGATACGAGTCGGAAACCCAGTTCTGGGGCATTCTCTACCCGCAATATCTCGCCCTCTTACACCGCGTGCGCGATTTCTTGGACGAGACGGGTGGCCCTGGAGATGATGTCCTCGTATTCATCAGGTGCATCTATGGGCTTCTAGACAATGTGTTTATCCACTCACCATTCCCATTCGGGTCATTTAGCTGCGGGTTCGACGCTGGCGAGCACGAGTACCCGTCGATGTCTCGGCACCATCGCAAGGTACCCGTCGGTTTCTACCACCGATTTACCCGCGAGACCTGCAAGCTGGCCGATGTGTACGCCCATGGCCGGGTCGTGAGCGTACTGGAAGGGGGGTACAGTGACCGTGCGCTGACGAGCGGCGCCATGGCACACTTCTGTGGTCTCGTGGATCTCCCCGGCCAAGCGGCGACGCTCGACTCGGACGGCTGGGTCAACTATACGTGGTGGGACAAGAGCAACCTCATCAAGGTGCGACGTCTCGCTCTACACTCCCCAACTCAGCCAGATAACAGCTTTTTATTTTTATTTGTTATTTTGTGTTGGCAGCTCGAAAAGGCTGCCAAGCCCCGCAAATCTGCATCCGCGCGCGCAAGCATGGACGAATGGCTCGCCCGCACGATTGAGCTTCTCCCCGTGCTCGGCGGCGGTGGGGCAGATATCGGACTGAAGACGTCGCCGTCGTCCGTTCGGGAAACGCGCGTGGGTGGCACGGACATATGGGCCCCGCCGACGTCCATGATACTCCGCGAGCGAAACGTGAAGAAGCCCGACTTGGACGGCAGCCGAGCTGGTGGTGCGCCCTTGGACTCGGTGCGCTCCGGCAAGAAGGGAGGCCGAAGCGTACCTGGCGCATCAGGGGGGCAGTCTACGGAGCGCACCGGCACTGGTACCGGTACCAGCGCGACAGGCAGCACGCTGCAAGCTCCCTCCCTGGGCGTACCGAACTCTGGATCAGGCAGCGGAGACGCGGATCCAGGGGAGGCGGTCCCGTCGAGGGGAACGGAGAAGAAGCTGCCGCGGGTGATTCTGCACGTTCGGCCACCACCACCTGATGCGCCAAGTTGACTGTGAAGCGCGTGCACACGGGCGATTGTGGGTGGAGATCGCAAGCTCGAAACCAAGCTGGAAAAGTAATCTATGTTATCGTAAACCCAGAGGATGGAGGGATAGAGTGGCTGTTTCTTGTACAATTTTCGATCGCCGACGTTCCACGACATGATATCCGTTTCCGTAGTGTACCCACGATGTAGTATTTTCGCTGGAACATACCCTCGGTCAGCAACACTGTGAAAGGAACTGTCGGATGCCAACGGCTCGGGGTAGGGCTTGGGTGCGTGTTACCTTCCTCGTCGGATACTCGACGTGTGGGTTTTCTCTCTGGGGTAGCCTGGGGTGCTCACATGCACGACCGAGTATAGGTGTCGTTCGTCTGCGCCAATATATATATCCAATCTGACGATCTTCATTGCCGTATCACCACCCTTATGTACACCACATGTCATCCGCGTACACCCTTCAGAACGGCATGGACTCGAATGGTCTGCTGCGTCCCATGCAAGGCTCGTACGCATCCCTGGAGTAAAGAGAAGGAAGAAGAACGGGGGGGGACAACAAACACAGCAACCGCAAACCCTCACAATCGGAACAAAAGCGGAGCGACGCCGTGACAAAAAACCTGGCCATCAAAACATGTCACATCTTGGTTTTCGAGCGACACGACGGAAATGAAGAAACGACCCGTTCTGGAATTTGAATAGTTTGCCAAGGAAACGTACCATAGACAGATATGTATTATTTCAAGGGTAGGGAATCCTCCCCCGATGCTTTGTCGACGGTGGTTTGATGCGTTTTAGACAGGCAGGGTGGGGGTGGTCTACGATCGACGTCGCGAAGGGGTCCATCAATGACGAGTGTGAGATCCAATTCTGGCAGTCCACACAGAGACACCTTCCTCGCGTTCACCCATGGCGTGTAACAGTCTGGGCTTGCCCGAACCCAGACGCATAGAGAACATCGCAGATGACCCTGCAAAGGTCTTCCCTAAAAGAAGGAAGGAAAAATAAGGCGAAGAACACAAGAAGATTCAACGTATCGGACGTGATGGGCATGATATCACATCGTACCTCGTTCGCGTCCCAATCGATTACAAACGACGACAAGCAGCGCTCGCTCGTCGTTCGCTCGTGTCGAGATCTTCGCCACCGACGCCTTGGGCGGCACACCCGGATCTTCCGGGTCCACGTCCACGTCACCGATGTCCTTTTTGGCCCACAAGGGCCGCAAACGCATCGCCCAGTAATTCAGTACGCTCCAGTTCGGTTCCGATCCATCAGCATCAGCATCTTCGTCAGGGTCATGCTCCACCTCTTCCTCAGACTCGGGACCATTACCGTCACCGACTTGTCCGCCCCCGTTATTGCCGGTACTGTCCGCCCGAGGGTCACCGTCACGACCACAATCACCGTCTTCCCTCTCTGCCTCCCGACCTTGCTCTACCCCCTCCTCCGACGTCAACCACGCGTTCAGCAAGAGCAACAGCCTCACCCCGTCCCGCCTACAATACTCCGCCAACTCATACGGCCCCTCCTCGACCGAGCGCCACACTCCGCCGTCTGGCCCTCGACCGTCCACGTTGAGGTCGTTGCAGATCGCAAGCGTGGTCCGGCCGAACGGCATCGGCAGATCGAGCGCGCTGAATCCCGTGCCGGGGTGCGCCCACGTACGATCGGTCGGGAAGAGGTTGGATTTGCGGTAGGTGTGGAGGAGGTGGCCGGTGGGGTCGTGTAGGAGGGTTGCGTTGGCGCCGATAGCGCTAGGGAGGGACGGCGGGGAAGACGCGCAGGCGCAGGAGGGGACGCAGGTGGTGGTCGCACACCCCGACCCTGGCCCCGACCCCGACCCCGACTCCGACCGGGCGGACGACCGAGGCTCGAGACGTTCCGGAAACCCAGCCACGACGTAGCACTCCAACCGCCTCGCCAGCTCCGCGCAAAACGTCGACGTAGGACCCGTCCTGGGGTGCTCGAGGTACGGCGCGATTGACGGCGCGTCGGGGAACATGTAGCCTAGGGGAAACGTTGGGTTTGTAACGTACGGCGAGTGTGCTCTACCCCGTCGGACCACCACCCACACACCCCATAGCACGTCTACGAGGGGGGAAAGGGAGAACCGTGGGCGTACATACCGGTGAAGATCATTTCGGGGAAACACACCAGGTCGACCGATCGCGGTGTCAATCTGCCGCCGCCACCATCGTAAAGGATTCAAGTCAGCGAGGCGACGTGGGGACAGTGACGAACGGCCGTACTGACCCTCGACAGAGTTCACGTGCTTTCGCGATGTTCGCATGCACCTCTCCAAGCTGTTTGTCGACGCCGGGCGTCATTCGCGTCTGTGTGAGTCGATCTCTCCCCCTTCATCACCGAGACCCAGCTCACCTTGGGCGCAAACTGAACGACAGCGACTCTCAACCAGGACGACGACGACGAAGCGGCCATTATGCGACCTGATTCACAGTCGAGGCAGAGATGCGTATTCGGATTTTGTTACAAAGCAAAAGTACAGCCGGAAAGGTCTGATGTACGCCTCACATACTACCCCTATGATGAGCACGATCCTCGCTACGGGCACGGGGTCCCCACAGAGGCTGCGCGATATTTCAACGGACCACTCGTTTGCGCTGGTTTCATTGTCGCCCCCCTACGCCCTGACCCTGTGCCAGCGTCCAATCCGCACGCGCAGTGCATCGTCCCAGACGACGACGACAGGGACAGTGCCATGGAGTCTTGCAGAGTGGAGCCCGTGAAGGGAAGGGGAGTCTGCAAGGCTACCATCAGAGGGGGCTAAAAGAGCACCGTCCCAAAAATGCTATACGGCAACCTAATCGTGTCAAATTCGTTCGTAATGGTAGGAATAAAAAGAGCGCGATGACCGATAACCAATAACTCGAGGCAAAGAGACCGGAACGACTAGAACAAGAAAGGCGAGAATTAAATGACATATAGCACCCAGCCTAAGCGCTGAGCCTGGGCGTTGGGCGTACAACCAAAAAAGAGCCAGGGGGGGAATGAAAAGGAGAGACGAGTGCAACAGGCATAGCCAAAAGAATACACCGCAACAACAGCCAGACGACCGAGGGCACAGTACAGAACGACAGCGTCCAACATCAAAGTGTCACTTGTTCTACTCGCGGACTGGCCGACCCGCCGGTTCCTCTCTCGACCCCGGGCGTGAATGCACCTGCAATTCTTCACGCCCCGACGGCTGCAGCGGATACGCGTTCATAATACTCGCAAACGTCGCCGGAACTGCGGGAGTTGCAGACGCCCTCACGTACGGAGGTTGTGTCCCTGCATTGGCATGATGTGGTGGCGTCGAGACGCTCGGAGGGGATGCCGAATGAGAGTGGGCGTGTGAGGTGACGCTTGACGGGTGGGCGGTGCTATTGCTCGTGTTGTGGCTGCTCTGGCGCTTTGGATCAGCTTCCTTGACCGGCGGCGGCCGATACTCGTGTATGTTCAACGTATCGGCGTGTGTGGGTGGTGGGAGCATAATGGTCGCAAACGTTTGCGATTGCATATGCGGTGGTGGTGCAAGCGGTGGGTGCGTATAAGGAGTGGCGCTGGTGTCGTCGACAAAACCGTCGTTGGGTGGATTAGGTTCATGATCCTCTGGGAGGGCAGGAATGACAGCTGCATGCCTACCGCCTAAAGGTCTGTGTCACATCGTGTCATGATTAGGAAATGAGGTGCTTGCAAAAGAGAAACGGGCTGCAAAGAGTTGACGGTCCTGAGGGCGAATAATGAATCCCTCGGCCTCGGACCATACACCGAAAGCAGCACCACGTCTCATTTACCGAGCAAAAAAAAAGGTAAACAGGACTCACCCTCCCTCTGCAAAGTGCTGCCAGACGTAGTCGCGTAGCCGATCGGCGTTGGGCAGCTCTTGGATGAGGTGTTTGATGGTGTTTTGTCCGAGCCCGAAGAAGTCGGGTCCGGAGACAGAGTTGGAGTGCTGGCGATTACGGATCGCATTCGCCTGTTTGACGATCGATGACCACGCTCCTGTTGCCGTCCCAGCAATCATCGGCCGATCAGGGACATCTGACGCCACTATCTGAAACTTGGGTCCATCTCCGCCATCGAGGATGGAGCAATGGTATACGGCGTCGGTGTTGGGGTCTACCGTCGAATGGTAGCGTCTAGATCGTGACATCAGCCACGCACGCGTCCATGAGAGCAAGACTGGCCCACCTGGTCACCTCGTATCCGACAGGAAAGATGTATCGCTCCGTGTGAAAGTGTTCTCGCATGCAAACCTCGCCAAGATTGACGACGGTCATGATGCCGACGGTGAGCGGCAAGAGAGGACGACCCTTTTTGTCGCGCGGTACGGTCGGGATGCTAAAGCTCTTGGAGGTGACCGTGTGTGCTTTGAGGCGTTTAGGTTTGGCATGCCGTTGGATATCGGACGGTCGGGAGGTGGACATGGCAGGAGAGACCGGAGGGGCGAGCGAAGGCGATTGGCCGGGGAGCGGTGGGGAGTTGGCAGGAGGAGGAGCGGAAATAGAAGGCGGTGCACCGTTTGCGGTGTATGGACCCGGCTGATAGGGAGGATCCTCTGGAGGTGTCAAGACGGGCGAGAGGGGAGATGGTGGACGATGATTGACAGAGGAACCTGTGTCAGACTCGGTGGGTGGTTTCACAGGGGGTTTGAGACGTAAACGGGCCCCTTTATTCGAAACGAGGAGATGGGGTGGACCGGTCTCGGCAGGAAGCTGTGGGACGGGAGCCAAAGTGAGGATAGGCTGGGAAGGAAGCGGTGGGACGACGGGCTCCTTGCCCTTGGCCGGTGCACGGGATCGCTTGGTTTGTCGAAGAGCGTTGCGTGCTTCGTCTTCGGCCTGTTCGCGATGCTCGTCATCTGCGCGTTTGCGAGCCAGCGGGCCGAGGTACCGAGAGCTGAGTAGGGGATCGACGTTGTGGTCCTCTGTCTCGTCCTCTGCGACGGCCTGGCGCAGATTGTTGACAAAGGCAGCACGAGCTCGAGAGGAGAGGAGGGAACGGGGAAATGCGCTGGATGGGGGAAAGGGGAGGCCGGGAGTGGCAGGCTCGGAGCGGGTTTCGAGTTCGTGTATTCGTTGGAGAATAAGGCTGGACACGGAGTGAGCGACACGCCAGTGATCGGGAACATGAAGTACATACTCTCTTTCCTCTCGGAGCTTAAGGTTTCGCTCGCTAGAGTGCCTGAGTTCGGACAGGGTTTCCTGGTGTTTCTGGTGGCATGATTGTTGAGGGGTCGCGAAGGGGAAAAATGAGGGCCGGACGCACCTCTTCGAGCTCGAAGTACCGTCTTTTGAGTTTTCTGTACTTTTCGAGGACGTCTTGGTTATCTTTGGTGAGCTGGGCTGCTGATGGTTGGGCGGATGTGGGGAGGGGGACGGGAGGGGGGCCCATGACGGCGTCTCTGTCCTGTGGTGGGCTCATTGTCGTTGATGTTGAGCGACGGCGGGGGGACGTGTGAGAAGTTGCTGGTCAACTCTTTCTGGCGCGCGCAGAGCCCAACCAAGTTCAAACACGGTTACACAGCTTATGGCGGACTCGGCTATGTCGTCGACATTGTCACAGCGCACCCATGGCCAGTTGGGCCGTCGTGTGCGCCATGTGCGACGCGACGCGACGACGACGAGATGCGACCTGTCGTTTTTTTCTGCCCGTCGCTCTGGCGGGAGGACCACCCAAAGAGCGACGACTGCCACGTATGTCCCTGGCGTCGAGTTGTCCCCCCCACATTCGATCTCGGGTCGCCATTCCCATATATGGCAGCCCTTCACTCGTTCGACGTTGCATGGACCTGGTCCGCTCGTTCCTGGCGAGGTCTTCGCACCCACCACGACCCATCGCACGACGACCCGGAGGACGTCTTGGGATTCCAGGGTCGTGACCACAGACGCTCACATGGACACGACATGTGGACGTGGCAGCGTCATAGCCAGCCCATCTAACATACCCCCATCTGGTGCCATGTGCTCGTCCAAGTCGACCGTGCTGGCTGCTGACCCCCAGCGACGGATGAGAACGTCGCTGTCGGCCACCTCGCCACTGCCAGCAGCCCACGCACCGTTACGTACGCCTCCATTGGGCGCCCCGCAAGTACGTAGACGTCCCCGCGTACCTATAGGAAGACGTCCGGAGGCCACGCTCGACGCGGACACGCCCCCGCCAGACCTGTCCCGCCCGGATGGGTGTCCCCCAGGACCGTCGCACACACCACCCACGTGGTCGACCAGAGAGCTGTCTCCGCCCCGTCCCCCTCCAGCGCTGATCCGCGGGACAAGGCTCGCGTTCAGACTGATCTCGTGATGTCATGCCCTCCCCCACTCTGGACGTGTCAGAATCACGCGTCCCCGGCATCCCCCGAGTCTGCACCGCCAGGTTACATCGCGTCATGAAACTCGTGCACTCTGGGGACCCACAACGCCGCTTTAAATACAGTCCCCCCCCCCCCCTGCAGGGCCACCGGACAAGGAAGAAACGAGAAAAACACCGGGAACAGTCTTAAAGTCCGAAAGCGGT
>JBBPKN010001482.1:0-15791 GCA_038089275.1 Pulveroboletus cf. rosaemariae | reverse complement strand
TTGACATAAATACTCCCCTGTCTTCATTCTTACTCTAATTGAGCCCTTGAACTTACTCTGACTCTATGAGGCCAAGTAATATCCTTGAAGAAGTCATAGGGCCCCACCCCCATGACTAGGCTTGACTCCCTTTGTCCTGCCTATCCCTCCTATTGAGCACTAAGACAGTTCTCTTATTCACCTCCAACATCTATGTAAATTGGGACACCAGAAAGTGCAAGAGTGCACCACATAAAATGAAGCCAAGTCCTGTTCAATCAATGAAATCCTTCCTAGATTCCTCTGGAGCCCTCTGGAGCCCTCCAGAATTATGACCTTTCCTCAGTATTAAGGATTTCATTTAGAAAGAAACTGGGTATAAGTTTTACCAGTATATTTATACTAGGATAAGTTTTAACAATGGTGAAAAAAGAATGGTAATTGATTACTAATATCTAAATAAATGGATCATCAAGAATTTATATTCTTTTTCCCTTATTTCTATACTAATTGATACATTAAAGAAATTTAACATGTTTACAATATTAGACCTTAGGTGGAGTTATAACAATTGTTATGAATAACAAGTTCAGATGCACAAGAGTCATATGCTCATTATGTAATCATGAGACTCCTATGCCAGAAAGAGCTAAACCCTAAACTATGGTTAGTTCTATTAAAGTATATCTTAACTAAAGAGTTAGCACAGGATTAGTTAGCAGATCTCAGATAATGGTATTTTTCCAATTGAATCTAGATAACATCTGATCTTGAATCTTAGATCTGGATCTAGATTAATGAATCTAATCTGTGGCAGAGATCCAAATGGGATCTTCTCAGCCTCAAGATTAAGATGCTGTCTTCATATTCATTGACTCTGCAGTTTTTCTTTCTATACTTAGACTTCTCTTTCATTTCAAACCCTTGATATATATGATCTTTTAGTCATATCCTTTATCTTTACCCTATGTTCAATTACCTCTTTTATATTTATCCCTGGTATGCTTGATGATCTGTGCACCACCCTAGATAGTATAAATAGGCCATCCATGTAGCTCTAAGCTCCCCAGCATTGCACACTTGTGTTATAATTTTTATTCCATTTTCCTTATTTTCTAACAACTATTGCCACTCTTCACATTGTCACATCACATGACCTCTTCACATTTTCACATCTTCACATTTTTACCTTATCACAGATCTAAACTGGTCTAGACTCTAATATTATGCATCTCATATTCTACACATATATTTTTAGATCTCCACTTTTTTATTGCCACTGAATGGTTTACTGTACATTAGTTTAGGGCCAGCCCATTGTACATGGTCTATGCACATTCTTATAGCATATATAAAGAAGAGGTACAAGCCTAGCTAAACCCCAGTCTTGCATACTTGAGCTTTTTGCTTTCACAAATCCAAGTCTCTTATCTCTTGTCTAAATTCTCTTTGCCTAGTTCTGTTGGCTCTAGATCAAAGCCTTCATCTCAGTAGTATTTAGTGGAGTGCCCTTAGGCCTCAGAAGTTATCAGTAGCTCAGCACAACAGTATTGTGCTTCAACTTGTTTATTTAGCCATTTAGGCATTTTAATAAGCAACCAGTGTTTGAACTTCACTTCTCAGGCCTAGCTACCCTGAGTATCTTCCCTCTTCAAGTCCTATACCTCATCTAGGATTAGGCATATGTCATTTCTACCTCTATTTTTCATTCAAAACTAATATCAACATTGGTATAACCTCAAGGCACACCAGGTTAGGGTTAAAAGCTCATTTGCACAGTGTATCACATTACCACCATAACAATAATATTCATCTTAGGCAAGAAAATGAATGGAAAGGTGCCTTTACCACATCTATAGGGGCTTTTGAGCCTGTAATAATGTATTTTGGCATGTGCAAAAGTCCTGGCACATTTCAAACTATGGTTAATAACATTTTCCATGACTTATGGGCTTTTTCATGATATATATTGACAATATTATCATTTTTTCTAAAGGAAAGTTCAAATCCAAACATGCTAAATTAGTATGTCAAGTTCTGCAATAATTACAAGATAATGATCTATTCCTAAGATCATCAAAATGCCACTTTATGCAAGAAAAAGTTAACTATCTAGAAATGGTTGTATCTAAAGATGGAATTGAGATGCAGATAAATAAGGTCAAATCAATTCAAGATTGGCCAATATTTCACACAGTCAAACAAGTCCAAGCCTTTCTCAGCCTGGCAAACTACTATCAATAATTTATTCAGGGTTTTGCAGATATAGCATAACCTCTAAATAATCTTACTCAGAAAAACCAAGTTTTTCTGTGGAAAGATAATTATCAAAAGACATTTATCACTCTCAAAAATATTATAAGCACCACTCCTTTCCTTATTTACTCAGATTCCTCTAAACTCATGTGAGTAGAAACAGATACATCAGATATTGCCACTGGTGCTATTCTCTCTTACCTGGTTGATGGTCAATGGCAACCTGCAGCATACCTTTCACATTTTTTGGTGCCTGCAGAAAAAAATTATCCCATTTATGACAAAGAATTGCTGGCAGTTATTCATGTTTTGAAAGAATGGTGCCATTTGCTTATAGATTGCTTGAATTTCAAAATCTGAATAGATCACCAGGCTTTAGAACATTGGCACAAGCCTCAAGACCTATTCTTATGCCAAGCTTGATGGGTTGAAACTCTTATGGAATTCCATTTCATCATTGTCTATAAACCTGGCACTTCTAATAATTGAGCAGATGCCCTCTCCTGCTGTGTTGATCATGGATTTATTTTGGATGAATCTAATAAACAAGTTGTGATTCTACCTCTCTTTCATTTCCCCACCCTCCCTGCCCATGCTTTCACTTTCATGAACTCTTTTCTTTTGGATGTTGTTGCTGCTACTACCTCATTGTTAGAGGATGAACTTCCTGGGCTGTGTTATAATGCAGATGAAGGTTATCTGGTCCACAGTGACAGCAATACCATTTTTATCCCAGAAGAACTTAGAATAAAAGCACTTTAATTGTGTCATGATTCTTCCATTGCAGGGCATCGAGGACAAAGAAGGACAGTACATTTATTAAAATGATTCTTTTATTGGCCAAATATAAACCAAGATACTTATAAATATATTAGAACCTGCCAAGCATGCTCCCTTATAAAGGGTTCACAGAAAGCACCAGCAGAAAAATTACTTTCTCTTTCTATTCCTACCAAATCATGGACAGACATTTCCACAGACTTTATTACCAGACTTTCAAAGTTAAAAGGATACAATGCCATTTTAGTGATAATTGACAGTTTTTCAAAAAAAGTTGTTTTTATTCCCTGCTTTACAACCACTTCTTCTGCCAATTTAGCTGCATTATTTAGAAACCATATTTGAAGTTGGCATGGTTTACCTTCTTCTATTGTTTCAGATTGAGGACCTCAATTCACATTTGCTTTCACACAAGAGTTGTGCCACTCCTTTGACATTTACCAAAAACTTTCTACTTTTTTTAATCTCCAAAATGATGGTCAAACTAAAAGGATAAATCATGAGTTAGAACAGTATTTGTATAACTTTATAGCAAAGAAACAGGAATCTTGGGCAGATTGGATCAAGTTGGCAGAATTCTCACATAATAACTCTTTCTTCACTGCCACTAATTCTACTCCACTCACAATCACCAAGAAGTTCATACCAAGGATGGGATTTGAAGGTAAAGTATTGCATGCATTTGCATGAGATGGAAAAATCTCATGAGCAGATTCAATAATTGCTTAAAAAGACCAAAGAACAAGTAATCAAACAAGCAGATTTCAAAAGATCTATAGCACCAAATTATCAAGTGGGGCAAAAAGTATGGTTATCCACAGAGTATTTATTATTCCTGAAGCACAAGCAAATGTGCTAAACTGCTTCTAACCCTAATCTAAGGGCTTCTTGATAAGTGCCTTCTACTACTAAAGTAAAATACAACTTCTGATGCATTGACCTTCCTAATCCTAACCCTTGGGGAGTACCTCCTATTCTGCTATTGTTATGGTGTCAATCTCTGAATAACCCATCCTAACCCTAAATGATCTGCCTTGAGAGGATACATCAGTTTCATTGTCAGATTCAGTTGAAATAGATGGAGGAGGACAATGTATGGACTCAGGGTAGCAAAGCCTGAGGAGCCATCTCACAATGTTAGGAGGGAAATGCCTGTATTGATAAGGCACTAGACAATATACAAGATAACAAAGTGGTTAATGCTGGAAAGCCAAAACCAAGGAACTACTCAACTATTTATACTATATTTAGATGCACACAGACCACCTCCAGGGTTAAAGGGAATACTAAATATAGTAACTGGGCATAGGGTGTGCTTACTGAGAGTATGACCAATGGGTCATGTGGTATAGATGTATATCAAGGGAAAGGCTGTGTGAAATGGAAAATAAGGGTTCAGGGTAAGTGGAGATTAAACCATACCCTTAGCCATGAGGCTGAGAAGATCCCATCTAGAGATTTGTCATGATTGCATCTGACCCTCATTTGAATTGAGATCAGATTCATTGGAGATACAGATCAGAAAATCAATCTGTCATCTGAAATTCTAGATCCAACCATAAGCTGTGTTCCAAATCCAAGGAAAAACTCTAAATAACAACTTAACCATATCCTAGGGTTTATCCTTGTTTGGCATTAAAGTCTCACAGTCATGTGCTTGTCATGTGACTCTTCTGCTAGTGAATGTTACATTTGTAACAGCATGAACCATCAGGGCAAAGGGCTATGTAACTAAATAAGAAAATAGGGCATAGGGCATGCTAACTGAAAGTATAACCAATGGGCCATGCAGATAAGAAATGTATAAAGAGGCTATGTAGAATGGAAGTGTCAGGATTTAAAGTAAGTGAAGATTAAACCATGCCCTCAACCATGAGGCTAAGGAGATTCCATTTAAAGATCTGCCATGATCAGATCTGACCCTCATCTAGATTGAGATCCAGATTTATTGGAGATTAGATCAGAAGATAACTCTGTCATCTGAGATACTAGATCCAACTCTATAAGCTATGCCCAAACCATAACAAGGGACTCTAAATAAACAACTTAATCATATCCTAGGGTTTGATCTTGTTTGGCAATAAATTCTCATGGTCATGTGCTTTTCATGTGACTCTTCTGCTAGCAAACTGTTTATTTATAACAAGAATAACCACCTGATGATTTGGTTTCTCCATAATAGTGCCATAATTGATATGACAAGAGAGTACATCAGCATAACCATTAGAAGTTCCTGGTTTATAAATGATAGTGAACTGGTATTCCATAAGATATTCTATTCATTGAGCTTGACATGAGAAAAGATCTTGAGGGTACTACCAATGTTCTAAGGCTTGATAATCCATCCATATTTCAAAATCTTGTCTATTAATCAAAAGATGAAACTATTTCTTCAAAGCCTGAATAACTGCAAGGAGTTCCTTGTCATAAATAGTATTACAACTGTAACACCAGCACTTCAAACTTTTCATGCTGTTTACCATACTACTCATGTGATCATGGGAATCACACTTCTGATATAGAATATATATTGATAACCCTAATCTATGGTTTGTTTCCTTTCTATGAGTATACCTTACCTATAAAATTCAGGATCTAGATCTAGAAATAGATCTCTAATCCATCTTCTAATCTCATTTGATCTTAAGGATCACTGATTGAATCTGATCATGGCAGATCTTCAGATGTATCTCCTCAGCCTCCTGGCCTTGGTTTTCTTTTTATATTTGATAACTCTGACCTTCTATTTTATTTCCATTCCCTTCTCTTTTATTATCCCACATTCACATGGCCTTCTGCCATACTCCTTAGTCAGTATATCCTATACCCAGTTTCCTTTTACATATGAGTTCCCATACTGGTGTACATAGCCTACATGATCTGTGTGCACTGGTTGGCAATATATAAGGGGGCATACAGAGTAATCAAGACTCTCCAGTCTTGATCACTTTTGTAGCTCTTAGCTTCTTAAATCCTCTACTCTCTTCACAGGAATTAGTCAGTCTATTCAAGATCATGCAGTCTATATTCAAGTCCTCCTTCAAGGATTCCCTTTTTGATTGTCCTCTTATCTAGTCTCTTAGGGTTAGATTCTCTCTCAGTGTTTCTTCTCATCCTAGTCTAGGGTTAGCTAGCCTTAGAGAATCTGAGTCATAACAAATAGTGTAATTTTTCTTAGCTGTATTATGGGAATGTAAAAGATAAGCAGCTGGATGCCAATAGCCATTGACCAGATAAGATAAAACATATAGGGTCAGAGGTACTTGCATCATGAGAATGGAAATCTCTGACATAAGTAAGATTCTATCTGTAGATCTGCCATAGATGCATTTTAAATGAGATTCAGATCCAGATCAGATCTAGATGAGATCCATGGAGATAAGATGGAAAGGCAGTTTCAGGAAAGATCCCAGGAAAATCCATGTCAAGTAACTTATGATTATATGACCACTGCTGAGGAAAAGAAATAATAAATACTCTTAGAAGAAACTAGACCACAGACTAGAGTTAGGCTGAATTTGGGGTTCCTTGTGCACGATCACATGATGTTACATGACTGGTTCTAGTGCTGAAGTGTCACTTTATAACAACTTAGCAATGCTTATTGTCTTACCACAGAAAAGGCCAAAAGTTCAGACTTTAAACAATCTACAAACACCTACACTAAATGCACAAGCTCCTAGCTGTACCATTACAAAAAGAGCAAGACTCTGAGATCAGATGACATTATAACAGCACATGAGAAACACAACTTTAATGGGGAGTCTATCCCATAATAAATTATATGGAGATAGAATAGAGTCAAGGGCCAGAACACCCACCTGGAACATCACTATTGTAGTAGTGTATAGGCAACCACACAGGTATACCCCCGGATATCGGCACTCCAACCTGTACCCATAACCGCCATGGATACAGGTATCAACATAGGTAGACAAAATCATACCTGCATCCGTATTCTTTACTTTATCGGAATATCAAATACATGAAACTCTATGAAATCACAATATATCGACAGCATCGAGCGCAGTGGAGCCTTGCACCCCCTCACATCGTCATCTTTGCTATTCGTTAAGGTGCTCGCTGAGGGTCAGTCAGGCTAGCAACAGTGATGTGGCTACGTGGTGTGGGCGAAGGCGCATAGCGCCATCCAGTCGTGATCTGGGGGTCGAGCGTCAGCTGCATTTCCCGCAATTTAGGAAGTCCTGACGCGACAGAGCGGACGGTCGGCTCCCAAGCTGTAGGATGGGCGTGATCTATTCCGCTAAGGGCGGCGGATGGGCGGTATAGTGATGCGCACAATTGTGGTGGCCGGGAGGGCTTGCCTGTATGGTGCAAGGGTCTAATTGTGCTTTCACGAGATAGCTGAAAGCGTCACTAACTCACTGTCCCTCAACTTTCGTTATGTCGAAGGGTAACCTGCGCGGCAGGTACTCCAGGGTGGCGCCTATGCGGATTCTGTGTTCCTTGATTGGGCGTATTCCCGCGGCTCTCGAGAATTTGCTGGGCTTGTTCAGGAATATCCTGGCAAGTAAGCAGTCGGTGTCCGTCTCGGATGGGGCGGGTGCAGTCTTCAGCAAACTCCTCATGGTGTTCGGTAGCGAGGAGCCGCCCTGTGTAGTATGCCCTGCCACCTTCGACGATCTTCTCGCCATTTCTGGAAATGCGTTGCGCTTGCTCGGAGCGAGTGGTATTGTATTGTGCGACTAAGTTGGTGGGCACGCGGATGAATAGCTATCGTCAGCCCAGGCGAGTATGGGTCCGATGCCCCCGGCTCGCATAATGTCGAGTGCAACATGTCGGAGTGAACCGTAAGTCCCTGCAAATGTGCCGTATCCAAAGCATAGGGCGGTGTCGGCCGCGAAGAGGGGTGGGTCGTCAGTGATTCTTACCACAAATGCTGGTTATTGAGACGGGTGGAGGGGAATGATGCGGTAAGCCTCTGCGACGTATCTGGTGGCGCCCTGACAGCCTGGGGGGAGTGAGTGTATGAGGGTACATACCGTTCAGAAGGTGGCCCAAGAACATGGGAAACAGTCTGAGGAGACCTGGGAGTTGATCGAAAGAGCCAATCGCGGGGTTGGCGCCAGGGGGTAAGACAGGTTCTCTATGACGCGATAGCGCCCGGGCTCATCGGTCTTAGGTTTTAGGTTTATCGGGAAGTCTGGAAGGGACCTATGAGTTGCTCAAGCGTGGGGTGTGTAAACGGACCCAAGTAGCGTCCTTTTGAACTAAGCTATGAAAGGGCTCCCTGTATGTCGCAGTAGAAGGGCCGTTGGGGCGTGAAGGAGCGAAAGATGCTCGGGGCGAGGACCCGGAAGCCGTGACGTAGCTGATGTACAAGCTTGCAGTGTCTACAGCAAGGATTAAAAGTTATTAGTAAAGAGGTCCATCCCCCGGGATTGTACGACGTGAGAGCGGTACTATGCATTTGTGAAAGCAGGGCATTGTCTGCGGGGGCAGTTCGCCGCGCCATGAGGTATTGCCGCAGCTGGAGCCTTCATGGTGGTACCCTTTGCTGTGGCAACTGCGGGGACGCTGGAAGTCTCAGCAGGGAATTTGTCCCGGCTTATTGGTGAGCCGGCCCTGCTCGTCGCGGGAGCGGTGGGTTGGGTCTGATTTGTCCCACAGAAGGGGTTCGTTGCAGGGCAGCCTGTCTGGGTGCTCGTCATGTCGGCAGAGGCACTTGGGGCAGCAACAGGGGAAGGGGGCACACAATGAGTTCGTGCTAGGGTAAGGCGGTGTATGGACTGTACCTGCACTATGTTTGCGCAAGCATCGCGCGAGTCAAATTCGCAGGTTATCTTCGCCAATAAGTCCTCGTGGATGGTGGCGATGTTTTAAGCTTTTAAGTCTGCTAGTTTTTCGTGCCAGTCGGTCCGGACCCAGGAAAGGTAATGGAGTAAGCCACGTTCTCCGCGTTCTCCCTCGTCTCGAAGCATATGGCTATCCAGGTTATGGAGGAACCAGTTGAAGGAACCTACTGCATTGTCTCCCCATTTGGGGCCCTTCATCGTGACGAAGAGGTGGTTTCTGGCGAAAGAGAATTCCGGGTAGGTCGACTGGTGGTTGGGCTTCGTGTTCTTAGAGGCGGCGAAGGGGCTGGCTGCACGTACGGTGACGTTGCCCTCGGCGGCGATTCCTATGGTGAGGGTGTCGTGTTCCTCAGCTCGTCTCGCAGTCGAGGTAGCCTCGCGGAGGCCTTCACAGGTGAAGTACCAGAGGGGCACATGCTTCTGGGCTTCGAGTCTCTTGGTGGCGTACTCCGAGGGTCCGGATATCAGAGTGGATGCGACTCTCGCGGTGTGGTCGAACGGATGGCCGCCTTCGGGGTAGGGTCTGAGGGGCGGGATCAGTCTCCGTTGTGCCTGTGTGCCGCAGTTAGGAGGCGGGGCAGGGGAGTGCTGTCGTTCTACATCCTCTCCAGCGTCATGTGCTTCTCGATCGCGCGGTGGTTCGGCATGGCCAGCTTGGGCAATTCGGAGGATGCCTCGGAGACCCTTTGCCGCCCAATGCTGGTCTAGGAAGTTGATGGCTTCCTCGCGGGTTCACGTCACTGTGTTCACTAGGTCGGCGTACTCCGGGGCTGCGAAGTCTGGCAAGAGGATCTACCAGTGCAGGGAGCGAATAGGGAACTGTGATCGGTTGGAGGATTCGAAAGGAAACAAGGTCAGGGAACGGAAGGTCCTAGTCAGGGTGAAGCCTAGAAAGCGAAGAATCCGCACAAGGTGGGCCAAGCGTCTGACTAGTGGTCATGGCAGCAAGAAGAGAGAAGGCTAGTAGCACCACCACTCGAGCAAAGAAATCAAGTCATTAGACTGTACGAATACAAATTCCGATAATTATGATTTACATACTCGTTCCACAACATGCGAAAAATGGCGAGGCATCAAACACTCTGAGCCTACTCACCTGCCTTGGACTCCTGCAACCTCAATAAAATTGTACCAACGTTTCAGCTGAATAGCATACGTTGCTATCCTTCACTCCACATCAATCGTCATTGAACCCTCGTCTGCCGCTTCATCAGGTAGATTGCGATATACCTAACAGGCAAGTCAGATGACCATTAATAGATTCATAGTGTCACGCACCGTATAAGTACTACCTATGTGAACTGGATCCACTGCTGACCACCCAACGGGTAGGCGTATCCCTTCTGGGAATTTTTGGTTCACCCAACACTCCGCAACTTGAGCGATTTGCTTTTCCCCTACGCCGATAAACACTACTCTCCACGGAAGGTTCTTCAAATTAACCGGCAGGTTCTCTCGTAGCTTCTTCAAACCCTTGACCGGTGAATTGCGTGCTGATCTGATTGTGATTTGAAATGCAAAGATTTCCTTCTCCAGCACGAGCGCACTGTCGATCGCAGGGAAATTAGCATGGGGAGGAACCCAATAGTATGGGGGTGTCTGAGTCATTAGTTCACTCCGGGTAGCAATAATAGTGGTCGCCTTGGGGAGTATAGTGGGCAGCTTCGCCTGTGAATCCTGCACTGCCCACTGGCACTGTATCTGGTTTCCCGCAGCAATGAAGTTGTGGAACCAGAATTCAAAAACAAATCTGGCTGCCTGACGGGTCTGTGGATATCCAATCAGCACATTGTAGAACTCCATCCTTGTGAAGTTGTCTCGCAGCTGGAGGCCTTTTGCTAGCAACTCGAGAAGGTGCTGTGTCGGGACGAACAATTCGGGGAGCATGCGATTGAGTAATCCCATATCACGCTTCATCGGCCGGATGAAATAGAATGGGGACGAGATAGACCAGTCAAGCAGCTGCCCTTCGTCGAAAATCCTTCTGGAGTGCGAGATCGCCACCCCGACTTTGAGACGATATGACTCCTCGATATCCTGATCCTCAAAATTGATGTTTGCCTGCAATGTTCGTGGGATGGTGCCCCACTTTATTGCTAGAGCTTTCATGCGCTCAGCATCCAGTCCCAACAACGTGCTAGCCATATTGTCGGATCTTGCAGCAGTGTAGTATGCATCACTCACGCAAGGTCCTCAATCTCATTCAGTGTCCATATATCCATAATATAGCATACGGCATCCGTCTCCTTGCTCCAAGCCTTCCAACGTGAAGCCGTGGGCGAGGTTGCCAGGACAGTCCGGATACGAGTTGGATCCGAGTAAAAGAAGCGAGAGGGAAATGTGATATATCTATTGGAATCGACAAGAGCCCACACGATATTGCACTCGTCCAACGGCTCCACGTTTCTAGCGAGACGGGTGGTGGCATCTTTGAAGAGCAGGTAGCAAGCGTTACTAGCGAAATCCTGCAATGCAACTGGTTGTTTCTGGCCAAGAAAGTGGACAAGTAAGTAGATAAGAAAATACGTTTTCCCTAGGAGCGTGAAAGGGCCACCAAAATTCAGCATTAAGACACATCCAGCATAGTCAACAACATACCGATACCGGGCTGTCCTGTAACGTAGGCTCCCCATTGATATCTGTCTTTCTGCAATTCTTGCAGTGCGAGACGATACTCATCTCGCACGAGTATCTTGCTATGCTTCAAATTCCCTGAGCTAAAACGCCTGAAGGAATCGAAATACTGGCCAAGGTCAATGAACTCAATACTAGGAGAAAGCCGTCTCAAGAATGCTTTGGGATTGCCCCAAGCAATCTGGGAGAATTGGTTCAGATTATCTAAATGGATCACTCTGAGGTCCTCCATGAGACAAGAGTGTTTGCAGAGGGTGGCGGTAAGGGGCTGCTGTGTGCTCTCACGGGAAATGCCTAAAATTTGGATCCCGAACTGTCGAAGCTAGAGCACACGTGATATGCTGAGGAACCCACCTCTCAATACCGCAGAACGGAATGAGAGGCGAGGGGACGAAGAGGTCAAATATTAAATACAAGTTAGCATTCCAAATGTTGATAGTCCAACATGAGTCTGGCCTGATATAGGTATGGCCTGAGCGCCATTGTCCTTATACCATCAGTACCATGGATGTGCAAAAAAAATCACTATTTTCGTTCTAACATCTTCGCAAATGCGCTTACTGTCCTCGGGTTCAATCTGGCGCTCCATCTACTACGCAAGTTTCCCGATTTTTTTGGTGTGCATACAGCATGTAGACTGCTTCCGATTTTTGCCGTCTTTTGCACATGCAATGCAAAACTTTTCGTCACACCAGGTCACGCATCTTCGAAATTCCAACCAGATATTGTCGGCATCTGCAACGAGACGAAGGCAAGAAACCCATGAACTCAGATGAAATTTTGAAAGGTTACAGAACAAGCAGTAGATATATTATGACTGTGAGTAGTAAGATATAGCACCTGAGATACCATCATATATAGTATTGAATAAAGTAGAGGACTGAAATTGTAAGTAGTTCAAGGGATTATTGTCAAAACTGGAGGTGCTGATACCAGCTGGTGTGGGTGCATCAGGGATGTCTATATGATGCCAGAAGATAGATGGTCCAATCAAAAGATTATCATCTATGTGAGAATGTTGTTGACCTCATATAGAGGAAAAATGTACCTTGAAGCAGCTATCAAGTTTTGATTGTGGAAATTGTTGGAATTGGTTGATTATCTACATTTTACTGCTTATATAAGCTAATAGCTATGGTGGATCATTAGTTACCTTAGAATACTTAGTAACTACAAGTATCCTGTAGTATTATGTGGTTTTAACAGATTATAAGCCCTGTCTATGCTTAGTAAACAAAGTAGCTCACTTACCAGGACTTAAATCCAAGGCCCAAGAAGAAAATAAATACCTAGTAGTAAACAAAGGAAACTGGATAACATGGCATGGAAGGATTAAACAGGTTGTCAAATAAAATTACTATTTCACATACTATTACAGCCTTGCATGTAGCTACAATATTTAAAGATCATGTATTTAAACTTCACAGTACCCCAAAGAAGATGATTTCTGACTGCGAGACTCTCCTTTAAGAAAGATTTATATAAATTGTTTCATATTGAAGCTAATCCATCAACAGCCTATTACCCACAGACCAATGGGCAAGCCAAACAGATTAATGCCGAGATTGAACAATATCTTCATATATATACAAATCATCAGCAAAGCAACTGGGTGAAATGGTGAATTTGCTCATAATCAAAAAACTAGTTCTGCCACAGGATACTCACCATTCATGCTCAATTATGGGCATAATCCTGTTATCAGAATAGATCACCATGTATGCATACAAAATAAATCAGCTGAGCAGTTTGCCACCTGAATCAAGGAAATCCAGGTAGAGGCAAAGGCAGCTTTAGACTTCGCTGCTTGGAACATGAAAAAATTCCATGACCGCAAGGTGGGAGACAGACCCGATTACAAGTCGGAGATATGGTCTTAGTCGAGGCAACCAATATTCGGTCTGATCATCCTTCTAAAAAACTCGACGATAAGCACTATGGTCCGTTCAAGGTCAATAAGAAGGTTGGCCGAGGTGCCTATAAGTTGAAACTGGAGAAATCCTGGAAAGGAATTCACCCGGTCTTCAATGAATGCCTCTTATGGCCATACCGCCGCGGGGAATTTCCATCCCAGCAAATCGCTCCCCCGCCTCCGGAACTCATCGGCGGCATTGAGGAACAGGAAATCAATTATATCATCAATTCTCATGACAAGCGAGGAACTATTGAATATCTCGTCCATTTGCATGGTTTCCCCTGCGAAGAACGTGAATGGAAAAAGGCCGGCGACCTCCCCCACGCCCTGGCCGCCATCAAGGATTTCCATCGCCGCTATCCTACTGCACCGCGACCTCAGCCAAAACTCCTCCTCCGTACTGCCGGTGATGGGTTTCCTCCCTCCGCTGTCTCTGCTCGTCCTGATCCTCCGTGCACCTGTCCTCTTTGCCGTGGCTCGCCTCCCCCTTCTCCTGCTCCGCTCTTCACCACTCCTGCCTTTAAACGCTTCCGTGACTCCCTCTGCTCTCTTCCGCCTGCCCTGTTTGAGCTCCCACCGGCCGCGGTCGTCCGGTCTTGACAAGGGAGTGATGAAACACTCTCATCTATGACATCTATGACACCCCCCTTTCGCCTTTCCTTTTTCCTTTAAGTTTCTCCTTTCACTTTCCCTTTTCCTTTACTTTCACTAAATCTCCATGTAACTAAGTGCTCCTCACTTTGGGAATTCCATTTCTCTTTCGCATTAGTGCTCCCTTTGAGTGCTCGTGATTGAAGTTCTTGTCACAAGCCCAGGTTGCCACTCAACTTACAAATGATGTTTGGTATGTCTTGGAGCAGAATAAATGCTGGATGTGGGACAGTGGGTCCCACTATGCGCCAGTGCCGAGTCAATATAGTGGCGAGAGCATAAGCATATAGCTTACTTCTAATCGCACATACACAATGCCGGCGCAAATGTGAGAAAACAACCAGCGATTTAAAATTTAGTAAAGCCACGAATGAGGCGCAGCAAGTTAGCGGTACATCTGTGAAATGACAAACGTCTAGCATATGCATATGTTACTATCCTTCACTACACATCCATTATTGTTGGACCCTTGTCTGACTCTTCATCAGGTAGATCGTGATATACCTAACAGGCAAGTCAGATGACCACTAATAGATTCATACCCTATAAGTGCCATCTATCTGGACTGGATCCACTACCGACCACCCAATGGGTAAGCGTGTCCCTTCTGGGAAGTTTAGGCTTGCCCAATGCTTCACAACTCGTGAGATTTGGTTCTCCCCTACGCCGATAAACACTACGTTCGGTGGAGAGTAGTGTTTATCGGCATAGAAGAGAATCAAATCTCACGAGTTGCGGAGTGTTGGACGAACGTAAACTTCCCAGAAGGGACACGCTTACCCGTTGGCTGGTCAGTGGTGGATCCAGTCCAGATAGGTGGCACTTATACGGTATGAATCTATTAGTGGTCATCTGACTTACCTGTTAGGCATATCGCGATTTCCCTGATGAAGAGTCAGACAAGGGTCCAACGATAATGGATGTGTAGTGAAGGATAGTGGAAGCCCACCGCGTGGTGGGAACACTCAGAACAGAACGGGACAAGACTCGATGATTCGAGGGAACGATACTCTACATCGAATGGTCGCCTCTCTATATATACTGCAGCAAGGGTATGACGTATGTGGTGCTATGCAGACTCTGGCATCCATAATGACGTCTGGTAGTCCAGGATGACATCATTAGTGAGGAGTGAGTAGACGCGGTTCTGAGCGAGTGGGTGCGTTACAGATAGTAATGTATGCTATTCGGCTGACACGTTGGTACAATCTTATTGAGGTTGCAGGAGTCCAAGGCAGATGAGTAGGCTCAGAGTGTTTGATGCCTCGCAAATTTCCACATGTCGTGTTCCGCGAACGAGCACGTAAATCGTATTCATCGGAATTGTATTCGTACTGTCTAATGACCTCGAGTGGCAGTGCCACCAGCCTTCTCGCTGTGACCACTAGTCAGATGCTTGACCCCCCTTGTGCGGATTCTTCGCTTTATAGGCTTCACCCTGACTAGGACTTTCCATTCCCTGACCTTGTTTCCTTTTGAATCCTCCAACTGGTCATAGTTCCCTATTCGCTCTGCACCGGTGGACCCTCTTCTCTTGCCAGACTTCGCAGCCCCGGAGTACGCCGACCTGGTGAACATAGCGACGGCGAACGAGCTACTACCCCGCGAGGAAGCCATCAATTTCCTAGACCAGCTTTGGGCAGCAAAGGGTCCCCAACCATCCTCTGAATTGCCCAAGCTGGCTGTGCCGAAGCACTGCGCGATCGAGAAGCACACGACCCTGGAGACGATGTAGAACGACAGCACTCCCCTGTCCCGCC